>MEHQ01000893.1:742847-772983 GCA_008828725.1 Saccharina japonica | reverse complement strand
GGGGGTGGGGTGGGGTGGGGTGGGGTGGGGTGGGATGGGATGGGATGGGATGGGATGGGATGGGGTGGGGTGGAGTTAGGAGGGTTGGGTTGGGTTGGGTTGGGTTGGGTGGGGTGGGGTGGGGTGGGGTAAGGGGGTGACTCCCACTCCCCCCACACAAACACGCCAACTGCCTTTCATCCAACCAACATGACGCCACGAGAGCCCGCACCCTCATCCTGAAGACAAGCCGATTTCGCTCGGCCACGCCAACCAAACAAAAAACTTGAAAAAACAAACAAACACACTTGAAAACTACTCATACAAACACGACGCGCATGACATGAAGACGGAAGAGAGAACAAAAAAAAGACACACAGCAGTACACACCACAAGACACCACACCAAAAACAATCACCCCGAGAGGACCTTAAGACACAGGACCCAAGACACAAAACACAGCCAGCAATAAAATCGACCCGACCGACAACAAGGAAAACGAAACAAAAAAAAAACACCTCCCGAAACCCGCACACCCCGCCCCTCCCCCCTTAGCTCTCACCGTCGGAAGACAGCAGCACCCCTGCTCTGTCGCGAGCTCGCATTGCTGTCGCGCCCCCGGCCAGTGCTACTCCCTCCCCCCCCACCACCCCCGCTCCCTCCCCCCGCTCCGCCTCCTAACCTCCCCCCTGCTCCGCGTACATCCTCGCTGTCGCGGCTGTTATCTTCCTTCTCTTCGCCCGCGCCGTGAGCACCCCCGCTAGACCCGCCCCAGTTATCCTCCTCGGACCCATCCACGTCTTCTTGGAGTTCGATCTCGGAAGAGGCCTTGGGGTGTGGGGAGGGGGGGAGTGAGGGGGTGGGGGGGGGGTGATGATGGCGGTGGCGGGGGGGGTGGTGGTTGTTGTGGTGGTGGTGTCGGCTGCTCTGCAGTGGAACCCATCGATTGGCTTAGTTGAGCGGTTCGTCGACTTGATGGATTGACTGACTGATTGGTCGATTTGCTTGGTCGATTCGGTTCCATTCGATTCGATTGGTTGGTTGGGATGATATATTCGTGGAAAAAAACTTGATTCATTAAAATCCATTCCATTGGTGCAGTTGAGTCAGTTGATTTGATTAGCCGATTGATTGATTGATTGATTGATAGATCGATGTGATTGATCCGTTGGTTGATCGTTTTGACCGATCGATCGATCGAGTTGATTGAAAATTTTCGATTACATTGGTCCATCCGATAGGAAAGCAACCGACTAGACGAAATCGGGATCGACCGCGCCCGGGAACAACCTCTCACCAAGCCATCTAAAAACAAAACTATCTTCCGGCAAAAAATTGGTTTAAAAAAAAACAGTAAAAAAAAAGTTAAAAGCTACCCACAAGCCATTCAATTCTACCTCTTACGACGCGAGAACCGACAAAAAAACATCATCCAGATCAAAGCAAAAAACCTTACGAGTACTCACCCGGTTCCCGTTAACCCCCCCCCCCCCCCCCCCCCCCCTTCCCCGCCGCCTCCCCCGCACCCCCCTCGGCAGCAGCAGCACCGCCCATGCCGAGAGCGCTCCACAAGCGCCAAGACCCGACCCCCCACCCCCCGTTCGCCTCGGCGGGGGCCACCGTCTGCGATGCCGTCCGTGACGCCGTATGTGACTCGGTGTGTGCTGCCGTCCTTGACGCCGTCCTTGACGGCATCCGTGACGGCGTCGCGGGCGTCACTTCCCGCCTAAGGCTGCTGACCACTCGGCTCAGGGCTCGCCACCAAGCTTCGCTGTCGAGCCCCCCCGGCTCGTCCGCCGACCCCTTGAAGGAAAGCGAGGAGTTGTCCGGGAAGCGGACCTTGACAACCGCCTGAGAAAGGGGAACATTTAAGGGAAAACAAAAAAAAAACAGTGAGTGAGTGAGTGAGTTCACCGCAATAAGGCAGTCATTGATAACAAAAAAAATCAAAAGGAAGAGATAGGGCATGGCCAAATCTTACGTATATAGCTTGTCCCGATTTTAAAACTCGATGTGGAGTCTCAGGCGATTTCTCCCCCGCTTCAAAGTCGGTTTCGGTCTTATACTCTCGAGCGGTTGATTTCTCCTCTGCTTTCAAGGCCGGTTTCGGCGTTATTCCCGGGGTATGGCATATACCGGTATACATACAAGTACCCGTAAGGACAAGGCTAATGTGACAATAAGGCAGGTTCAACTAACTGCCTTGCCCCATACCTGCCTCGTTGCGGCGTGCGTACCCATTGAAATAAAACATTTTCAACTTATGTATAAATTTGGTTTTTGAAAAATTGAAATGTGAAATTTGAAATTTGAGTTTTTGGAGCGGGTTGTTGTATCATAGTTGCTGTTGTTGCGCCATTGCCGCATTCGTACGTACGTGTGATATGATACTTCCTACATACCTCTCCTCCTTCCTGGGCCAGCTCGACGGAAGAGTCGTGCGAAAGCGTCATGTCGTCCAAAGGCTCGCGGTGCTCCGCCCAGTCCTCCTCGCTAGCGTAGACGAGCAGCACCGAGTGCTCCAGCACCAGAAACCTGTTCGCATGCACGCACGCACGCACGCACGCACAGCGTGGATGCCCCATGGAACGACAACAGAGGCAGCATTTTGTTTCTGGCAGAAATATATATTTCTGACTCGATACGACACACTCCTTATTACGTACGTAGCCCCTTTGGGGGCCCGATTTATCGACCAAAAAAGAAGGTCAACGTCGGTGCTATCAACCCGTCTACGACGAGCAGCGTAAGTGAGCTATACGGGTAATACAGGGGACCATGTTGCGCTCGACGAAGTACCGACAAAGTCGTGCTGATGACAAGAGCAAAAAAACTGGGAAAAACAAACAAACAAACAAACAAACTATTTCCGCGAAAAGTTTCCGGTACTCGAATCAATCAATTGTTGATGGCTACTACTCGTATAATGGCGATAGGTCTATCGAAAGGCCCACAGCTGAAAAGTGCGGGGGGGGGGGGGGGATGGCAGAATTCGATGGAAGTGTTGAGAATGCCGTCGATAGGTAAAACCTCCAGACAAGAGTGAAAGTGATGGCTAACTACGTACAAAAAAAAAAACAAGAAAAAGTGCCTGGTATATACCAAGAGGGTATTTACGTAAATAATACCACTGCTGTCCCGAAATACAAGCACATTTTATACATTAATATTCACTAAAAATGGTGCTTATATTTTGGGACAGAGTGGTACGAACGTATTATACTGGTCTCATATTATATCAATAAGAGTAATTGCGGTTTCCACGGGGAAAACATTTCAGCCGTTACAACGGTTCCAATGCACTGCTGTACCCAGTACTCAGGGTACCTTAAAGCATATGCCTACGTCTTACGTACTGCTGCTGCTGTGCTGCTGTGTATCTGGATGTATATATGAATCACATATAAATGTGATAACTCGAATAATAATGGTGCATACAGCAGCAGTATCTGCACCGAATACTGCTGCACGTGGTATTACAACTGTTTTCGTAATTCGATGAGAGTCGACGAGGGAAGAAAGGGCTGAATTCCTGTCGCGATAAAAATGCAAGGCACGAACCGTAGTGGGGGAGGAGGGAGAGAAGCCTACTTTGCGACCCCATATCTGAGTTACGACCAGGAAAGGAGAGAGAAAGGAAGGGCGAATATAATAAAAGGGATGGGAAAATATATATACCAGGTATTATTGTACTTTTTTCCCGGGGAATTCTTCCACTCAACTCTAGAGTATTTTTAGAGCCTGTCCTGTAACCATGGACTATATTTTCGGCGACGAGCTGCAAATTGAGACAGTCAAAACCAACTGTAACAGCAGCAGCGGCAGCAGCAGCAGCAATAGTACCGACCCTCTCACAAGAAACCTGGGATCAGGGGCCAGGCTGGCTTTTTTTTTCTTTTTTTCGTATTCATGGCGAGCGAAAAAAGCACAACAACTTATTACGCTACACTTTTCACTTTCTTCTATTCTACTACGAGTATTATACCAGTATCCCCTGCCACCAAGCCGTCTGGCCTTGTCGTGGTGTCTTGGAGTCAAGGCTAGCCAGAGGAATGGGTCGGCCATCTTTGAAAATTGGGCAGCTCGCCCAGCAGGCTTAGCACTTTCTTCATGTCTCCATTTCGTCCAAGCTCCCTTCCTCTTATGGGTAGCATTCCCTCATGCATGAGAGGGCGGCTAACCGGTCTGTATGGCACGGCTGTACAATGTGGAACGATTCCTAATCAGTGTCGATGTTTATAATGCTGTGCCTAACACAGACCGTTCAGGATAGATTCGGGTAATTGTCAATGGACATGATGGCTTTGGTTGGCTGTTCTTTTTCACTTTGTGCCCGCGGACTGTCATTCTGGCAGCACTTCAGACAGCAGCTGCGTGCTCCATCTTGTTCCCACGCCTACCGTTTGTTTTTGTACAGACAGCACTTCAGACAGTAGTTACGCTGTAGTCGGCAAATTCATTGGTAAAGAGTGGGGGGGGGGGGGGGGGGGACGATGCTGCTGTAGTCGAATGGAGATTGCGGGCGTGTAGTTCAGTTTTGGACACGCATAACATGCTGTAGGGATTTTAGGTGTACCTCTTCGGACTTGTGTATCCTTTCCCTGCTAAGTGTACGTGTTCTTTAGGATTCTCTGATGGCTCTAGCACTTTTGTGACCACGGGCCGTGATCTTGCTAGATCAGACTATAGGGATTAGCAACTGAAACGAGTTTAATGTGAAGAAAAACAACAACAACAAACTGCACGTGTAACTGCTCCACGCCTCACGCAAGAAAAATGTCCGTAACATTACCGATACTTCCAGTACTATATACGTGTTGAGATAACTTTTCCTGCATGTGTCTTTTTTGGAAACTCAAAGTACACCTCAGCTGTTCAATTGAAGCGCACACAAACTCTTCATTATGACTATTAATACGAGATTATATCAATCATGTTATACGTATGTACGTGTTCAGATAATTTTCCTGCATGTGTATCTTTTTTTAACTCAAAGTACACCTCAGCTGTGAAATCGAATTTTGCTGAAAATTCGCACGTACGGACCTATATATAGGCTGTGATACAATACTACGTAGAACTAAGTCAGGGAGCACGGACGACATAAAAATAAGGGTCGTGTACGATATGTACGTCGTCGTAGCGCGTATTCATAGGTACGGATTCCAATCCTGTCCTGGTAGACTTCTGACTACACGACAAGCGCGTAGCGTGTAGTATCGTACCCAACACTCCCCCCCTACGAGTGTCAAAAGGCAGTTGATAAGGCAGTGAGCGCACTGCAAGTAAACGAGAACATGAGTGCTCAGCTGTGCACGTATTACGCACGTAGTCGCGATGGCTTCGTATACCTCGTACATGCGGTTCCATCAGCTACGTACCGGCACATTTGATATGAATATAAATATACTCTGTACCAGGTATTTTAGTTTGCTGTACCCTCGAGAACCCGGTACCAAATCAGATGTCAGCAGTCCCCGAACAATGTTGAGTACCCTGGTACAGCTTCTGAAAAAGGGGGGGGGGACTCAAGAAGCAAATTAGGGGTGTCAATGAAAGCGTATTCCACTGAAATAACAGGTCTGAAATGAAAAAAATGTACTTCCCGTACATATATACGAGTACTATAAGCAAAGTACACACGGAAATGACCATCCGTGTAAAAACGCACGGCATACCCTATTAATAGTGGGGAGGAGGGATGAGACCCCATTATTATTACGTGACCCCGGATCTGAGCTACTATTTAACACTACGTACTGTTCTATGTAGGATGGACAAAGAAAAAAAGGGTGATGATAATAAACAATGAGCGGGGAAAAAATAAGTAATCCATTACCCTGTGTACGCTCGGGTGCCAGATGCTTGGTGCAGCAGTGTGTGTGTGTGTGTTCTTCACATTAAACCTTCCTTTCTACCCGTCGACATCCAGCACACCCAGTGTCCGTGCCGATTCATCATCCTAAAAAGGTACCAGTTCTGTGGTCACAAAACTACGACACAGAGATACTACGCTCAGTGCAGTAAGGCTACGTTGGCAGTTGGTGCCAGCTACGCATATACGAGGAGTACTTGGTATGTAAATGCATAGACAACGTAGAGCAACAGCAGTGTACACTACCGGCCCTCTCATAAGAAAGTGCCCTACAAGAAACTCAGCCTAAACATTACGGGGGAAATAAGAAAGTCGACAACTATTATACTGAAGTTAGTGTAGGACACACCCCTTTCTCAAATAAGGAAGTAAGCCTAAGCCCGACTTCTGGAATCTTAGGAGCGGGCCGGTACTGCTGTAGAAGCCCGTGCAGTATGAAATACAATTTTTCCACATCTGGAAATGCAAATTATGAGTACCCGGGATATTGTTTTCTTGTTCCGGGACGTTGGTGGGAGGATCGGAGCAGGAAATACGCAGCACGCAGCAGCGCAAGGCATGGTACCAGCAGCCAGCAGCACAAGGCATGATACAGCAGTACAACAGCAGCAGCAGCAGCAGCAGCAGCAAGTGATTGCGAACATCACGGTGTAAAAATGTTAAAACATGGAAAAGCGACTGAGAAAACTACTGATGTACGTATGATATACGCGCATAGCATATCCATCCGTACATACATCACACTCCAAAGCTAAAGTTGACGTTCCAACCAGTTCCAACTATTAATAAACTGCTGTGCCAATTTCCAGCTGCTGTTGCTGTGCGGGTATAACTCTAAACGGAGCAGCGACGAACAACAGACAAGAGACATAAATGCTCGCAGCCCTCTCCGGGTCAAATTATCACATGGCCGTACCCTCGAACACAAGGCACACCGAGACCAACAGCCCCTGACGCAGCAAGCAGCAACAGGCAACAGCGCCGTATATAGCAGTCGTCGTTGATCTTACAGCTGAGACACGAAGAACATACGTATGTACGTATCAGGCAGAGGCATAACCGCCCGCAAAAGTACCCGCATTGTGCGTACTGGTATGAATCATACACCCTGGTATGTGATATAGGGACTCATATAGCCAGTAAACAACACTTCGTACGTGCACACCAGCTCTCATCATGAGCACAGCAAGCGATTGCTTGTGAGTGTTCCGTAGCCCGTGAGCAAATAGATCGTACAGCAGCAGCACAGCGCCAGCAGGCGCGACAGCGTAATACTCAATCGATCCTTCTTCCAGCTAACCCGTCCCGTAGAAAGATCGAAGAGGAGAGAGGGTATCCCACCGACAAGCTCACCTCGGGTGCAGCCATCCCCACCCCAAAGCACCTAGTATTCCCGGGAAGTGAAACAAGGTGACATCGCCCTGAGCCTGGCCGTCGCCCTGAGCAGCAGCAGCAGAAGCAGCTTCAATCGACATTTCGAGATTGCGGGTTCAAACCGGAATGATATACGTATGGTCTTATCTGCAGCGACGAAACGAACGATTGGCAGGTTACCAGGGGCAGCCGATGCGCCAAACACCTCTGCAAGGCCGCCAAGGGTGCTGGATTCGCGAGTCGCAACAATGGTTAGCCTGTCCGGAAGGCCGGCCACTTGTACAGGTACAGCTAGACCCGAAATTTCTGGAGGAGACGAGAGATTGACAGTTTTCATAACGCTTGCACAGGCGTTATTTTGCAGGGGTGATTTGACACCCTGGGAGGTGACACCGGCACCCGCACCCGCACCATCTCTGTGTGTGTGACCCACCACAGCAGCCGTACGCAGCGATGGCCTCCTTGCTAGAGAAGCACGAGGCGGCTGCTACCATGGCCGAGGGTTCCACCGAACAACCGCCTCGAGGAAGCCCGCCGTCCGCAGGGGAGAGCAATGGGGAGGACCCTTCTCCGGCTGGTGGTACCGCAGCCAGCACCGAGGTCGGAGCAACGGACAACCATAGGGCCGCCGCCGCCGCCGCTGGTGCTGCCACCACCGGCGCCACCGCTGCCGGTGCTACGGCTGCTGGCGGTGCTGCCTCGGACCCAAAAGCATCTAACGGTGCCAACAGCAACAGCACCAGCAGTAGCAGCAGCAACAGTATCAACAACAAGAAGAAGAAGAACAAGAAGAAGGCAGCAGCAGCAGCGGCAGCTGCGGCGGCGGCGGCGGCAACGGCAGCAGCCGGCGAGGGGGGTGCGGCCGAAGCAGGGGCAGGCGGGAGGTCTAACAAGGCTCCGAACGGGCCATTATCACCAGCAACAGCAGCAGCAATGGCAGCAGCAGGAGCTGCAGCAGCTGGGCAAGGGCAGGACGGAAAGGGCGCAGCTCGCGGGGAGGGCGACGGGGACCAAGCTGGCCGACAACAGGGCGCCGGCGGTGGAGGGGAAACAGCAGCAGCAGCTGGTGCTGCTGGAAGCGAGGCGGGGGGTGGTGGTGTCGGGAGCGATGGCGGTGCCGAATCTGGCTCTGCTACGCTCAGCAGCGCGGTGACGAATGGGGCGGATATCCTCCAATTGCTGAAGAAGCAGCAGATCGAGAACATGGTGGCGAGGGCCGGGGCGATGAGCGCAGCCGGGAAGGGTGGCACCAAGGAGCACAAGTGAGAACGACGCTGTTGATAAAACAGTCGTATAAAGCGCGAGAGAGCAAGCCTCCGCCTGTAGTAAGCACAAGGCATGTACGATACGAGTGAACACAACCTACCCGATGGTCATACTCGTAGAGACCTTGTTGAAAGCTAATAGACAGCAGTACCCCAGGCACAGCAGTACATATCAAGGTATATATTGTTGTACATACCTGGTGCAGAGTAATACAATACGAGGTAGTTACTACAAGCAGTAATATTAGTAGTACCTGGTTATATACACCCAGTAGGACGAAGTGTACCACGGGTACAAATCTCTAGATAGAAGGTATTAATGGAAGGCAGATGATCGCATTTTTCATGGTACCGATGAAACAATGCACACCCCGAGAGAAGCCGATAAATGCTACGAGTAACTCTAACCCTGTGCCCCCCTTCTTCTGCTTGACAAAGGACAAAGGACGTGGCTTGTCGATTGTACCCTTCAAACCACAGCAGTCAGCTTGCAGTCAGTAGTAAAAGGATCCCATTCTAATACTCGCAATCCCAATGGTAAAATAGTGGATGCAATAGTAGACATACCAATTCGACAGGTCCAACTGCTATTACGGAGGAACACACACTACAGTAGTAGAATGGGGGACGATAGTGAATAGGATCTACGGTACACACAAAAACCTACCAGTATATATTTACCTATTTTTACTATTAATAACAATATTTGGTCCTATTTACTATGGCCCCCCGTAAATAGTAATCAGAACCAAAGGTGTTGTCTAAACACAGGGGGATACCTGGTTTTTGGGCCCATTGTGACTTTTGATCACTATGCCCCCCCGTAATATTATTATCACGGGGGGGCATAGCAACACGTAGTAATCAGAACCAAATATGGCGTGTAAACACAGGGGCACACATGTTTTTTTGTTCCGTCGTGGTTCTGATTACTACATCAGCCCACCCTGTAATAGTCTACAGCAGCCTACAGCAAGAACATCAATCCTTTCATGCTATTCATATGAGTGATATGGAGGTTATTGGAGAGGACCACCAGGGGAGCTCCGTGTGAACGGAGGTATAATACGCCAGAGTTGGCCTGCCGCTAACCGAGCTGGTTCCCTTCGCGATTTGTTGGTGGTGGTCATTGTAAGCTACTGCTCTGTACGAGCTATTGGCAACTATTGCAAATTAGGTGGTATTATACCACGTGCGAAAATAGTGCTCGTAGGCAAAGCTGTCTATCCACGGCATTGTAAGGGCGTGACGGATGCCTGCTTTAACCATAACTACCACCGGTAAACTTGTACATATAATCGGGTTTAGCGTTGACGACGCCGGCCTCGAAAGGAGCCCACGGCCCCTCGTACCTCGTAGACCGGCCGTCAAAGCAACGCCCCATAGAGGCGGAAGACCCAGCCGGGGTCCCAGCACTATTAATAGTCGTGTGGGTTGTTGGACGCAACAGCAGGAGTCCCTCATCATTAATCCATGGTCCGCAGCCCCTCTGTGTCTAACCTATTAGTAGAACCCCTTCGGGACCTCAAGGGGAAAACGTGTCGGAAAAAAATGGGACGATAACGATTACAGCGTCAGTCACACGAAGCAATCCGGGGTGTACCCGAACTACTGCCACTAGTACTACTAATGCTACTACTGTAATGCTGCTACTACTACTACTACTACTACTACTACTACTACTACTACTACTACTACTACTACTACTATTACTACTATTACTACTACTGCTGTATGTACGGAGCAATGTAGCAGAGGAGATCTCGACGCGCTTGCAAGCAAGATGCCTGGTATTGGTATGATATTATGCTGAAGTATGTCGTACGTACTTGACGCTATGACGGGGGAAACATATACAGCAGTAACTAGAGCCCAATATGTGGTGTGTAAACAAAGAGGGACACCTATTTTTGTTTTGTCCTTCGTGGGTTCTGGTTACCACACAAGTCCACCTCGGCGATATTGATCTTACTTCTGCGTGCTCCCATCCTACACACTGCTGATAAGACCGCATCTGATAGCAGTAGTTTTTTTTCTTCCAGTAGCGGTGACCTGCTGATGGGGAACCTTCCTAAGGTAGCCATTCGGTATTTGCGCACCCTGGTTTGCTAAGGGGTACATACCTGGTATACTATAAGCGGCTCAACCAACCTACGTATCCAAAGAGGCTTTCCAAGCTAAAGCATCCCGAGCGGGTCGAATCAACCTACGAATAGAGCATTTCCAAGCACAGCATCCAAGCCGGCCGGATCAACCTAGAGTCTTACCAAGCACAGCATCCTGGCGCTGATCACTGGCTTAGGGTTTAGGTTAGGGTTCAGATCGGAGGGTCGGCTTTAGGCGCCAAGTGTTCCCGAGTCGCAAAGGGGGTTCTCGTACTCCTATGGGGCTTGTTTACGTGTGAGCGGAGGTTGGTCTGTGAAAATATGTCGAAGAAAATGGGTGACGAATACAGCACCGGCTACACCTAGCAGACCGGGCTGCAGGGGTAGGGGGTAGGGAGCGAGCCCGAACGTCAGTCCTTTCAGGCCCCCAGGTACCCCTGAGGACTGGTGGGACCCAATTATTTCAAGCCTCCAGGTACCGGCACACACACAAAAGTTGATATGTTTCCCTATTTTTACTTCGTAACAATACTTGTTCCTATTTACTATGGCCCCCGTTATAGTACCTGATATCTACGGTACACACAACAACCTTTATATTTCCCCATTTTTACCAACAGTATTTGGTCCTATTTCCTATATGGTGACCGAATCTCCGGCGCTCGTAGCCTACACTTCTGCCGGGTTTTTTTCTTTTTCTTTTTCGGTACTGTACCTGGTTCTGCTGCCTGCTGCAGGCTAGTTTATATACCTTGAGCACACGAGCGCCTTTTTTGTTTCAGCTCAGGGCGTGATGGCAGGATGGCAATTTAAATTCTCGCAGAGGGGGTGGGAGGGCACCCGCCCCAATCAATAAACTGCCGACAAACCCCCAGCCCCCGCACCTATATCAGCGTGCTGCCGCTGCTGCCGCTGTTGCTTCTGCTGCAGATCGGACGTGTTTCGCTACTTGATGCAACATGACATACGTACCTGACATGTACCTGTGTACCTTGTGATACGTACCTTGTGCTTTGCTTCAACGGTGTTAATCGTACTACGTATTAATAGTGTGTACCAGGTTATACCCGTTTCCCCGTACGCTCAGCTCTCTACTTGCGTCCAACAGCAGTACCGTATAAACAATACGCAAGACCGCCTGCTACGTATCATCATAATCATCCCTCCCTCCCTGCGCTATAGCAGCAGCAGCGGCGTAGCCGCCACCGCTATTCATCACAGGCGCTGCTTTAAGTATAACTTGGTACGGCAATAGATACTGTGACAGCACCCGGACGAGGCGCTCAAAGGCACCGGTCGCCCTTGCGCTTCAGAGAGAAAAGGCTCCGCGGTTGACACTCACTGCGTCTCAACCGCATGCGGAAGGTCGAGGTTAAGGTTTCGCGTCCCCGTGCCTCGCTCTCTCTGCCCCCCCCCCCCGCACACAAGAACGACTGGTTAGTCGACTTTTCTCGTTCCCGGTATTATATATGGGATGTTATATTTTGAGATAGGGTACTCGTAGCTTTCGCTAGCGAAAGAGGTTGGTCGGGGGTCGTGTTTTGACCCATCAAATACTCTATTTAGCTGTAAGTAATCTCAATCTTGTTACTGCCGCGAAAAAAACAATCCTACACTAATTCCAAGTAGTTTCTCCCCCCCCCCCCAAAAAAAAGGAGTTGTAGTGCTAAAAAAGGCGTTCATGTGGGGGATTTACTCGTTGGTTATCTGTCCCAAGGATCGAGAGTGCCGTCAACAGCCATGTTTGCTGGCTAGGACCTCGCGCTGGCGCGTATTCGTAACTGCCGTCAATACATACGAGTAGCTGTTTGCGCTGGTGGAAGGCAGTGAAAAAAATAGATCGGAGAATATTGTAGTTTTCCCGGAGATTTTCGTTCGGACGGAGAGGATCTCCGGTTTCACATTTTTTAGGATTACAGTACAGGACACCTATAAAATAATATGAGACAGGGTGGCTGGTCCAGGCTGATTTTTTTTTCAAGAATGGGTGCTTTCTACACTAACTTTAGTATAAACGACTCTCGATTTTCTTATTTTCCTGTAAATCTCATCCTGCCTTTCTTATTACTCGATTTCTTATTATAATATAGGTGTCCGGTACTGCTGTATTTAGGGTGTTTACGAATTATTTGGTTGGAACCAATTTGGTTGTTTTTTTTGTGGTCTGTTTCCTATTATAAAAATGACCCCAACCCACGGACCCTTTCTAAGAACCTTCCTAAGAACCTTCCCAAGAGTTACAACCCAATCCAAGAATAATTAGTAAAGAGTGGCCAAAATGTCTCTTTTAACCTAATTATTATTGGAACTCTTATGGCGGCTCTAGGCCCAACAGTTTAAGTCGTGTCTTAAAATTCGTCTTAATCCGTTTCTCAGAAAGAGGCCCGTCTTACTCGCTATATGGCAGCTTGGCACGTCTTAGAGTCGTCTTAAAATATACCAGGCGTAGCTTAGCACGTCTTAGGGAATCGCTAGAAGCACAACGAGCTTGGGAACACAACGTACACAGCAGGTGAGTAGATTAACCCACTTGTTTTTTTGGAAACTCCTTTTTTGGAGGCCCAATGCGTTTTTCCAAGGTTCCCGGGGACAATGAACCCTTCTCCCCGGATTTTCGAGAAAGCATTTTTTCAAAATATGAAAATCGCGATTTCGACCTTCGCTAATCCCCCAGCCCGCCCCAACCAAAACTCAGCCCGCCACTCGCAGGACATCACACCCCACTGCTCAATCCCAGCACACCTACACAAGACGCACCCCCCTTCTACTCTCTATTCTCCTCCCAGAATGGCCTTGGCACCGCGGCGGCGCCTTCACCAGCGACAGCACCAACCAGCTACGATGTCCTGGACTAATACACGTCGGCACTGCTGTTTGCTGTTTGGCAGGCACCGGTAGCTAGCCACCACTACGTACATCCACTATTTATTTGTAACATTTTGTTCGTATACGTCGTACAAGTACAAAGCACTTATGTGAGGGTATTACCTGCTGAGCTATAGGGGTAAAAGATCGATCGATTACCCAGCTCAGGGTAATCCTTATAACACTCTCCCCCCCTCTGAACGGCGGGATATTTGGGACGTCGGTACCGTATACGGCCGTACGTTGACCTACCCGCTTCGTTTCAATACCTGGGGAGCCAGGGAGACGTGTTATTTGGGGACGCACGCGCAAGCGTTTCTGAAAAAAGAAACGTTCGAAGTGAGATTCGAACCCGTGTCCTCGACGACGTCAAATGTGAGGGTATTAACGCTGAGCTATAGGGGTAAAAGATCGATCGATTACCCAGCTCAGGGTAATCTTTATAAAACTTAATAATAAAAGAAAAAGGAAAGCTGGCCCAGGATGGATTTCTTATTTGAGCATGGGTGTGTACTGTAATACACTAATAAATAGTTTCAGTATAATAACGACTCCCGAATATCAAGTTGTCCTGTAAAGCTACAGTAAGCCTGCCATTCTTATTGCCCGTTTTCTTATTAGGTACCTGGTATCCCGTACGGTCGTACTCCTCCTACGAGCTACGTACTATTATATATACCACGAGGTACAGCTCAGCTAGCTGTGTATCCCATGATGACAACAATACGATAGATATATGAATATATATACCGGTGAATACAACACCATCAGCGGTAGTTTACCAAAATAAAATCAACTTACACACTACAGTGAAATAATAAGAAACAAGAAACTGGCCCAGTTTACATTTCTTATTTGAGAATGGGTGCGTTCTACACCAATTTCAGTACCACGACCCCCGAATTTCTTGTTTTCTCGTTAATCTCAGCCTGCCTTTCTTGTTGCTCGTTTTCTTATGTGATATCCTGTTCTGCGGTATAAAAATATTATATTTAGTTATAATTTGATGGTGTTATTACGCGTATTATATCGTACACTATAATATGTCCTGGTGATTTGATGGTATTATCTAGATTATCCATGTACGTACGTATCACGTCGTACTGCTGCTGTTTGTTGTTGTGTCCCCTATCCCCCTGGGAGGCGTTCGACCTTTAATTTTTTTATCGTACGTATCGTTATCGTTTATCGTTTTATCCTCATCGTCATCAAAATACCGAACATGTTTCGGTTCGAAAATTATATATATATATCGAACGATAACATCGATTATTGTTGCATGGATTCGTAGGTGATCCTCCTCGGCGTGTGGACCCAAAATAAATACTTGTTCTTTCGACATACCACCTAAATACCAGCCAAAACGAGTCTAAGAAGAATCTAAGACGTGCTAAGACGAATTTAAGACGTGCTAAGACGAATCTAAGACGTGCTAAGACGAATCCAAGACGCCCTAAGACGAAGCTAAGATGCGCCAAGACAAATCTAAGACGTGCTAAGACGCCAAAAACGGATTAAGACGCGTAAAATTCGCACGTCTTAATCCCATTTTTTTTCGCCTGCGGCGGTCTTAATACCTCGCTTCGCTCGATTCCTAAGTCCGACTTACGCCCCGATTTGCTCGACTTAAACTGTTGGGCCTAGGCGGCTCCATGTGTCGGGGTTGTTTGTGTATAGGAAACAGACCACGAGAAACCCAACCAAATTGATCCCAACCAGCTTTTTCGCAAACACCTTACGTATATGCTTCGTATATATATAAATATATTTCCGGCATCACCCAGCTGAAAAGGGGCCCCTATGTTTTACGTAGGCGGCCCGTGTAGCTGTAAGCTGCACGGGGTGGTCGTTACCATAGGGTAGGTAACTTGCCTACCTATTCGAGAAACTGGTTGAGGGTCACTAGTGTTACTGTTGTGTACGAAACGAACACAAATGTCCATAACTCTAACGAGCCTTCTAGTATTGCTGCATTTTGCTGTACAGAAACCTAAATATGACTCTTAACTCCAAGTGGTTTGTCTTCATGACGGGATCGGAGTCTTAAATGGGTTACACCTATGCCTAAGCCCAAGCCTAAGCCTAAGCTTAAGCCAATCAGACCCAGTCAACCTTCGGTTAAGCATCACGTACAGCAGTAGTATTGTAGTGCCTTTTGTCTCGTAGCACTCTGTCCGAAAATACAAGGACCGCTTGTACAGTACTTTTTAATAGAAACGGCCCTTATATTTTGATGCAGAGTGGTCCACAGTAGTGTGAATACGTAGTGTGTGCCAGTGCTAACATATACATTTTGAGCTTAACTTTTTTTCTCGAATACTGGTATCGTAAGTGGTACTTGGTGAGCTCTCGTACTGCTTTGTGCTCCGTGTATCATGTGTAAGACCTAGCCCCCGACGACCCGCCTGCTGGGAAGGCTATCGGGATGGTGCTGCAGTAAAGAGCTGGTATCCACTACTGAACTGTATCAACCCATGTGTCGAGGTTTGGACAAGGTGTCCATGGTACCAGGTGCACTTTTTTTTTTTTCCCCATCCCACTTATTATCTTCGCCCTTCCTTTCTCTCTCCTTCCTAGTCGTAACTCAGATCCGGGGTCACAAAGTAGGCTCTTCTCCCTCCTCCCCCACTACGGTTCTTGCCTTGATTTTTTATCGCGAAAATATTTCAGCACTTTCTTCCCTCGTCAACTCTCGTCGAATTGTGCTTACCCACGCTATAATATGCGCTCTCGACAGTTGGTGTGATTTGAGAATATAAATCTCCATACGGAGACTCGAACCCTCGACTTCCAACCTGACAAGCTTCGTGGTTACCTGTTAGACCACCGGGGCGGCCTACTGACTACTGGCCATATGAGAAGCATTAGGTGCTGTGCTGACTGTTTAGGTTTGCCTCTTCGTCGAGGACAGCGGTGGTTGAAACATGGTTGATAAACATATCATATATACGACCTTTATATGGAAGATTAAGATTTGCTTACTCGTATTTCCAGGAAGTTTCGTGGAATCCCACAAGCTCTAATAACTATCGCAATTCTCGTATCATAGGCAACGCCAGGTAAACCAGAACACTTGTTGTTAGGGCTGGGTACTCGCGCAGCAGTGTATACGTACTGCCAGTACAAGTGTACTGGATATATACTGGCAGTATATTTATACTGGCTGGGAGCACCAGTAGACTGAACAATCTATTAAGGCATAAACAAAATAGCACACAGTAGTATTCGTCCCACAACACACCACCCCATACAATGGAAAACGTCAAAAAAAGAAGAAATGAGCAAACGAGAGAGGGAGAAGCATTGCGCACGATGGACGAGTTCCTGTCTCTCGTTACCAACCCAGACCCGTATGTATTTCCCCCGAGTTTTGACGGGGATTGAAGCGGCAAGCGCTAAACAATCGCCTCGAGCCCCCCCACCCTCCATGCGACTCGCCCTATACCTCACGGCGCTTCGCGCTTGGTGCAAGCAATGTCTGCCTGGTTGGTGAAAACCCAACGTTCTCCGTCCCGGCATTGTAGGGATGCGAGGGTCTATGGTCATATGACTACGGCCGTGCACGACATGAGAACACCCCCCCCCCCCTCCACCGGCCGGGGGAGAGGGAGGGGCGATGGCTCGCGGCTTCGCTGCAGCAGCATTTTGAGGGAATCCTTTATACTGACTGTACTGGCTGCGCCAGCCAGTACTCAACCCTACTATTTTGCGCATATTGTTATTTTTTTGCGCCCAGGACCTATTTCGCTTTTTTCTCTTTTTTTCTCTTGCATGCACCTGGATTGCTACGAGCGTAGCACGGTAGGTCTTGCCTGTCGTATATGGCATTGCATTGTCTGCTCTGCTTACTGCACTGCGCGTAGTATCTCTATGTCGTAGTTTTGTGACCACAGAACTGGTACCTTTTTACGATGAAGAATCGGCACGGACACTGGGTGTGCTGGATGTCGACTGTTAGAAAGGAAGGTTTAATTTGAAGAATACACACACTCGGCGAGATCATGTTTCCCTTTTCTTCCGGTTTCGGGTTCCTGCGTGTACCCAGTGAGCACGACAGCGCGTGCGAGCCCGGCACTATCGCGGGTATGGGAGGGCGCTGGCCAGTAGAGGTGGGGTCAGAAGGAGCGCGGTCGCTTTTTCGTGGCTAGGCGTGGCGTCTCCATCGAGACACGAGGGGAGCATGAAGGTCCTTGCTGTTGCTGCTGCTGCAATGAATCCAGTATGTCCGACATTATAATGATCGTTTTGTCTGTAATAAAAGAACATTTAAGCCAAGTTCAAGCGGTGCTTTATTTATCGAAAAAACATTTTTTTTACAGAGGCATCAGCAACCTCGAGCGGGCGAACGAGAGCCACTGTGAGTACCGGGCTTCACGCGAGGTGGGCCACGGGGCTCACTGGGGCAGAGATGCAGTAGAGCTCGACCCGGACCGAATCGATGGCGAGGTGATCGCGGGTGGGCGGGGAGCGTTTTGTTCGAGTACGAGTACGTAATGTACGTCTTTCTCAGTTTTGTGGATTTTTGTACAACTTGATTGACGCTCGTGCTATGCTGTGCTTTCTCTTTCATACTCTCTCTATATATATAAAGATCGAAGGTACTACTACTACCGCTGTTGTTGTACTACCACACATAGCAGTCACGAAAAAGTCACAATTCACACCCCTAGCAGGCAGCGCAGCGCCGTCCTGCGAGCCATGTTGCTGTGCTTTCTCTTCCTTTCGAACATACAGCTTTGTTGTCCTGGAGTATGGAGATCTACTGTCGTATACTTTTGCAAGTCGCCTGTACGTTCGTTTGTTCTTTGTGTTTTTTGCTTTGTTTGTGGTGTACAACTGCTGTCGCCGTACAGGTATGATAATTGCTTTGCCACATACATGCCGCATACCAGTACTCATGCATCACAATACAGCAGTAGTAGACGGGTACTGTGCGTTCAGTTGCGTACAGCAATAAGTATTTCGTTGCATTGCACCATGAATCTCTTTGGCATTTTCAAGTCGGTCTTTACACATAGTGGACTTCTTCTGCCCCTTTCCTTGCGCGAGCGTAGCGGGCGGCGTCAACCGCCCTCGGAGCGAAGCTTTGCTTTCTTTTAGCGATATTTTTTCGTGTTGTTCACCACTATCGTTTTTGTCCTGTATTTGCCGTCATCCATATGGAGCTCTTGGCATTATCAAGTCGCCAGTTGAAGCTACAATAATATATGCTCCTCTTTTACCCTTTTCACATTTGGTTCTATTTCGGCGAGATCATGTTTCCCTTTTCTTCCGGTTTCGGGTTCCTGCGTGTACCCAGTGAGCACGACAGCGCGTGCGAGCCCGGCACTATCGCGGGTATGGGAGGGCGCTGGCCAGTAGAGGTGGGGTCAGAAGGAGCGCGGTCGCTTTTTCGTGGCTAGGCGTGGCGTCTCCATCGAGACACGAGGGGAGCATGAAGGTCCTTGCTGTTGCTGCTGCTGCAATGAATCCAGTATGTCCGACATTATAATGATCGTTTTGTCTGTAATAAAAGAACATTTAAGCCAAGTTCAAGCGGTGCTTTATTTATCGAAAAAACATTTTTTTTACAGAGGCATCAGCAACCTCGAGCGGGCGAACGAGAGCCACTGTGAGTACCGGGCTTCACGCGAGGTGGGCCACGGGGCTCACTGGGGCAGAGATGCAGTAGAGCTCGACCCGGACCGAATCGATGGCGAGGTGATCGCGGGTGGGCGGGGAGCGTTTTGTTCGAGTACGAGTACGTAATGTACGTCTTTCTCAGTTTTGTGGATTTTTGTACAACTTGATTGACGCTCGTGCTATGCTGTGCTTTCTCTTTCATACTCTCTCTATATATATAAAGATCGAAGGTACTACTACTACCGCTGTTGTTGTACTACCACACATAGCAGTCACGAAAAAGTCACAATTCACACCCCTAGCAGGCAGCGCAGCGCCGTCCTGCGAGCCATGTTGCTGTGCTTTCTCTTCCTTTCGAACATACAGCTTTGTTGTCCTGGAGTATGGAGATCTACTGTCGTATACTTTTGCAAGTCGCCTGTACGTTCGTTTGTTCTTTGTGTTTTTTGCTTTGTTTGTGGTGTACAACTGCTGTCGCCGTACAGGTATGATAATTGCTTTGCCACATACATGCCGCATACCAGTACTCATGCATCACAATACAGCAGTAGTAGACGGGTACTGTGCGTTCAGTTGCGTACAGCAATAAGTATTTCGTTGCATTGCACCATGAATCTCTTTGGCATTTTCAAGTCGGTCTTTACACATAGTGGACTTCTTCTGCCCCTTTCCTTGCGCGAGCGTAGCGGGCGGCGTCAACCGCCCTCGGAGCGAAGCTTTGCTTTCTTTTAGCGATATTTTTTCGTGTTGTTCACCACTATCGTTTTTGTCCTGTATTTGCCGTCATCCATATGGAGCTCTTGGCATTATCAAGTCGCCAGTTGAAGCTACAATAATATATGCTCCTCTTTTACCCTTTTCACATTTGGTTCTATTTCGGCGAGATCATGTTTCCCTTTTCTTCCGGTTTCGGGTTCCTGTGTGTACCCAGTGAGCACGACAGCGCGTGCGAGCCCGGCACTATCGCGGGTATGGGAGGGCGCTGGCCAGTAGAGGTGGGGTCAGAAGGAGCGCGGTCGCTTTTTCGTGGCTAGGCGTGGCGTCTCCATCGAGACACGAGGGGAGCATGAAGGTCCTTGCTGTTGCTGCTGCTGCAATGAATCCAGTATGTCCGACATTATAATGATCGTTTTGTCTGTAATAAAAGAACATTTAAGCCAAGTTCAAGCGGTGCTTTATTTATCGAAAAAACATTTTTTTTACAGAGGCATCAGCAACCTCGAGCGGGCGAACGAGAGCCACTGTGAGTACCGGGCTTCACGCGAGGTGGGCCACGGGGCTCACTGGGGCAGAGATGCAGTAGAGCTCGACCCGGACCGAATCGATGGCGAGGTGATCGCGGGTGGGCGGGGAGCGTTTTGTTCGAGTACGAGTACGTAATGTACGTCTTTCTCAGTTTTGTGGATTTTTGTACAACTTGATTGACGCTCGTGCTATGCTGTGCTTTCTCTTTCATACTCTCTCTATATATATAAAGATCGAAGGTACTACTACTACCGCTGTTGTTGTACTACCACACATAGCAGTCACGAAAAAGTCACAATTCACACCCCTAGCAGGCAGCGCAGCGCCGTCCTGCGAGCCATGTTGCTGTGCTTTCTCTTCCTTTCGAACATACAGCTTTGTTGTCCTGGAGTATGGAGATCTACTGTCGTATACTTTTGCAAGTCGCCTGTACGTTCGTTTGTTCTTTGTGTTTTTTGCTTTGTTTGTGGTGTACAACTGCTGTCGCCGTACAGGTATGATAATTGCTTTGCCACATACATGCCGCATACCAGTACTCATGCATCACAATACAGCAGTAGTAGACGGGTACTGTGCGTTCAGTTGCGTACAGCAATAAGTATTTCGTTGCATTGCACCATGAATCTCTTTGGCATTTTCAAGTCGGTCTTTACACGTAGTGGACTTCTTCTGCCCCTTTCCTTGCGCGAGCGTAGCGGGCGGCGTCAACCGCCCTCGGAGCGAAGCTTTGCTTTCTTTTAGCGATATTTTTTCGTGTTGTTCACCACTATCGTTTTTGTCCTGTATTTGCCGTCATCCATATGGAGCTCTTGGCATTATCAAGTCGCCAGTTGAAGCTACAATAATATATGCTCCTCTTTTACCCTTTTCACATTTGGTTCTATTNCAAAGTAAAAACTGGTACCATAGGAAACAGGAAGCAGCAAGTAACGAAAATAGGAGAAAACAAAGAAAGCCAAGAACCTCCGCAAGGCAAGTAACTTCTGCTTCGGCAATTAGAGGCTGAGAGTGGCTGTGAGGTGCCAAGATATGCCGAGGAAAGCTTCCGAACCAAAGAAGATAAAGCTATGTACGTCTATTTGTAGTTTTTAACCCCCTTCCGTGCTGCACACCCGTTTTCGGGACAATTGGAGGGAAAATTACTTGGAATTAGAGTGAAGTGTATGTTTCTGTACAGAGTGCACTACTAAAAAGGCTCGTAAAGGAATTGCTCTCGCAGCAGTCTCCAGTCCGGGGCCTGCCTTCTTATTCTGTCAATATTATCACGTGGTACATTGTACATTATACAGGTAGTGGCCACATGAACTGGCTTTCTCAACGTAGCATGAAGAAGGGACAGGGACGGACACTGTCAAAAGTCAATAGTGTTTGGTGGTGTCGTTGGGGTAGAAAGGGTTACTGCTGTAATATAATGTCAAGGCAACGAAACGACACAATGGTTGGTGAAGTTGTATCAAATGGTTGTTGTGGCAATTGTAGTTGCAGTTGTACATATTAATAGTTGTAAATTGTTTTGATATTTATATTGTTTATACTACTGCTGTAATAAGTACTAAAGCAGCGGTAGTATGTACGTACAATAGTATTAGTATATAGTAGTAGTAGCAGCAGCAGACCTTTGGCTCAGCCTCGACCAAATGGCTGAAATATCCGTAGATCTAACCTTAACCCCCGACCGTCTGGGAATTTTCTCGGAAAATAAATATGTCACGAGTAATGTACTATTATTAGTGTGGACTATCAACGATCTTGTCGAAGGTGGGCCGAGTCGTGATCACTGTTGTTGTTGTTGTTGTTGTTGTTGTCTTCACATTAAACTCGTTTCAGTTGCTAATCCCTATAGTCTGATCTAGCAAGATCACGGCCCGTGGTCACAAAAGTGTTATTAATATAGAGCCATCAGAGAATCCTAAAGAACACGCACACTTAGCAGGGAAAAGATACACAAGTCCGAAGAGGTACACCTAAAATCCCTACAGCATGTTATGCGTGTCCAAAACTGAACTGTCTGTTGGGGCGATCCCACCACCCCACCCATATCCGTCACGCTTTGCATTGCGTTGTTGTCTGGTATTTACCAGGTAGTCTTCTTGCTGCCTTTTGCGAATATTTTATCTCTCTCCATTATCACGGGGGGGCACATTAAATAGAGGACCTCGTATGTATATATATATATTTTTTTAAATGAAAAACAACAGCTGTATATATCAGGTACGGTACACACAAAAACCTACCGGTACATATTTACCTCTTTTTACTATTAATAACAATATTTGGTCCCCTATTTAGGGCCCGTTTTAACGAAGAAGAAAAAAATTCAAATTGAAAAAAAAAAAAATCAAATCCGCTTTTCATTGGTCAACACACGCACCAGCACCAAAGATTAGGATCTTGGGGCATAATATTGGGTGCTGGTGCGTGTGTTGATCAATGAAAAGCGAATTTGATTTTTTTTTCATAATAATCTTTGGTGCTGGTGCGTGTGTTGACCAATGAAAAGCGGATTTGATTTTTTTTGTTTCCAAATTGAATTTATTTTATACTCGTTAATTCGGGCCCTTAAGGGTAGGCGTCATTTTTATTTATTTATTAATACGCAGTCCTCGGATATATATTTGAAAAAAATAAAATTCAAATTCGCTTTTCATTGGTCAACACACGCACCAGCACCAAAGATTAGGATCTTGGGGCATAATATTTGGTGCTGGTGCGTGTGTTGACCAATGAAAAGCGAATTTGATTTTTTTTTTTTTCCAAATTGAATTTATTTTTTACTCGTTAATTCGGGCCCTTATTACTATGGTCCTCCTCCGTAAATAATATTAGTTCGTATTATATGTGTTACGGGGGACTATCGTAAACAGGACCAAATATGTTGGTACAAATAGTGAAATGTATCGGTTCTAATGTGTAGCGTAGGTCCTATTATATGATATTTACTATGCCCCCCCGTAATAGTATTTTTGTGACCATAGAGCTTGCATCATACGTGGTATATACGTATTATATATACCTGATATACCCTCTACGGTGAAGAACCCACACGGGCACTACGTACTGTTTTTGTTTCGCTTGAGGTCGATAAATATATTATTAGTTCGTACGTCGTAGAAAGAACAGCTTGTATATATCTCTCTCCACGTATAGGTAAAAAACACACACTACTGTCCCTGAATATAATAAATGTTTGGATTAAATATATCTCTATACAAAACCCCTCCATTTGTATTATACGTAGGGTGGAGAATAGGGTTGCACCCCCGTCTGACTGAGAACCGGGTGGGTACCCGGTGGCGGGTACCCGGAACCGTCGGAACCGGAATCGGACCGGAACAAATACATTTACCCCGGACATTTAGACCCCGGGTACCCGGATACGGAGCCCCCAAGACTGGGATATACGTTGATTTATGCCTACACTGCTGTGCCCCTAGACCCTCCTTTTTACTTTTCTCCCTTCTCTCCTACAGCCTTCTGCCTTCCATCTTCTTTCTTTGGCATGATTCATCGAGAGAATGGACGAAATGAAGTCATTCCCTCCCACCGTCCGCCTCACCACGCCGTCTGCGGACCGTTCAGGCCCGCTGAAACGCTAAAAGGGGAGAAATATAGTGCATGGTAACCCGGACCCGGGTACCCGGGCTGAAAGCAGGCCGGGTACGACCCGGTTCCGGTTCCGTCTGAACCCCCCAAATTCCGGTCCGGTTACCGGTTCCAAATTTTTGAGGCCGGGGTGCAACCCTAGTGGAAAATCAGCACCTGGACAGTCTCAACACATGTTTTTTTTCTTCTTTTACGTAACCGTTTCAGAACTGCAAATCTGATCCCACACTAATTTCAAGTAGTTTGTCCCCAAATACGTGGGACCCGTTCTCAAGGGGTTAACCCTTACAGGACTGGAGTCCCGTTTTGGGGACAAATTACTTAGAATTTGAGTGGTTTGTCCCCAAAACGGGACTGCAGTCCTAAAGGGGTTAATGGAATATCGATGGGTGAAAAATAATGGTGTAATGTCAAAGGAACACTTGGACACTGGCACTCACACTCGCACACGCACACTATAACCCTGCTCTCGCTCTCGACCCGAAATCAAACAAAAACAAAAACAGGTTCTGGGACACTCAGCCGATGAAGAAGCCGGGGGAGGAGCCGCAGGAGCCGGGGGAGATCGAGACCAAAACTGTGGACGAGGTCAAGCCGGAGCCGTACAACATGCCGCCCGGGTTCGAGTGGTGCCATGTCGATGTCATGGACGCCGCGGAAGCGGAGGTGCGTTTCGGTGTTTTTTGTGTGTATGTGTGTGTTTCGCGCGTGTGTGTTTTGGTGTGTGTGTTTTGATGTGTGTTTTGGTGTGTGTGTTCTGTTTGTGTTTTTGTGTGTTTTTGTACTTCAGTATGTCTTTTTTTTTGTGTGTTTTTGTGTGTTAGTTTATGATTATTTGTATTATTTTTTTCGCGGGGGGAGGAGAGGGGGTGGTGGGTAGGAGGGAACGGGGTCCGGGGAGGCGATGGGGAGCGGGGAGGGGAGGGGAAGGGGGGGTGGGGGCCAGGCGAGGAGCGAGGAAGGGAGGGTGGGGGGGGGGGGGGGGGTCGCTTACGTGTTGGTGTCTGCCTGACATGAGATTTATGCGAGTAGTCGTGTGGCCAGTAGGGTAACGTACGGTAGTATTGTGGTAGTGTTGTTTTGTCGGTGTAGTTTGACACAGTAGAAGTATGCTACGACGCTTTTGTTATTTTCTGATACCTTATAACTTCTACAGTAGCACTATGCTACGCATTCATACCCGTCCGGTACTTTATACACGTCTATAGTAGGATTATGCTGCGCATTTATACTCGTCTGATACTTTATGCTACTTGTACGTATGTATGTGCTTTGGGTCGGTTGGTCCTGTCGCTCTCTGCGCATGATGCGTCGTCCGTGTGATATGTTTTGTACACTTGTTCTTTGTTTTTGTGACATTTTTTTTTAAAAAATATGTTATGTGTTTGTTGTCTCGTGTGTTTCCGCCGTGCGTGTGTGTGCGCCTGCCTGCCTGCTCTCTTGCTCGCCCCGCGAACTTGCCAGGAAGTTTACACGCTCCTTTCCGAGAACTACGTGGAAGATGACGACAACATGTTCCGGTTCGACTACTCCAAGGAGTTCCTCCGATGGGCGTTAACGCCCCCCGGTAAGGCGGGGGCTAGCAGGGAACGGGGGGGGGGGGGGGGGGGGGGGGGGGGGGGGGGGGGGGGGGGGGGGCGGGAAGGGGGGGGGGGGGGGGGGGGGGGGTTCTCTCATGTTCTCGCTTGTCGTTTTCATCTCCCTCTCTCTCTAGGGTGTATTCCCCTCGCTGTCTATCTTCCACTCTCTCTCCCTCCCTCTCTCGCTTTTTGACGTGTTCCGGGGTGTCTACGGACGCGTTTACCGATGTGTTATCACCGATACATTCACCGGCGTGTTTTATTAATGATTTGTCTTTTCCGAGGTGTCTTGTTACCGAATTTACTACCGATTTGCTTATCGAGGTGTCTACCGACGTACGTTTTGGATGTTTCATCTCCCCGAAGTGTCTACCGATGTGTGTACCAATATGTGTACCGATATGTTTCACCCCCTCATGCTTCGGAAACAAATCAAAGTGTCTACCGACGTGCTTTGTTGATGTTTTTCGTTCCGAATTGTCTACCGATGTGACTACCGATATGTTTTCACCTCGTGCTTCCTGACGTGTTTACCACCTTGTCTATCGACTTGCCTGTCGGCGTATGCATCTACCGATGTATACGCATGTACCGACAGGATACTCGCCGGAGCTGCACGTCGGGGTGCGGAGCTCGAAGGGGAAGCTGATGGGACTCATCACCGCCGTGCCCACGCAGTGAGTTTTCCGTGCATAGTGTTGTTGTTGGTGGTGTAGGTGTAGGTGTTGGTGGTGGTGGTGGTGGTGGTGGTGTTGCTGTTGTGGTTGCTGCTGCTGTTGTTGTTTTTGCTGTTGTTTGGTGTTGGTATTGTTGTTGTTGCTGTTGTTGCTGTTGGTGTTTACGGTTGTTGCTGTTGTTGCTGTTGCTGTTTATGGTTGATGTTGTCGTCGTTGCTGAAAACAACAGCAGCGAGTCGCCTGAATCGTGACCAGCCTGTTCTCCCAAAAGCTGGACCTGGGTGGAACGCGCGACAGGGAAAATCTGCGTGTATGCGTTGTAAGACCAAGGCTGGCGGCGGAGAGCGAGGAGGAAATTTGGGACATAGTCTTGTCATAACGACAGGCAGAGAGACCATAGAGACACTACTGTAGGCACGGTACGCGATTCTCTTGATGTGTCTCGACAAGCAACTTGCGAAGATAAGAGTGACGACCAACACCACCAACACCAACACCAATACAACCAACAAACCCAACACCACCATCACCGCCAACACCGCCCAAGACCAATGCCATCTACTCCACCGACCACGACCACCACCAGTACCACCACCTCTGTTGCTGCTGTGCGCGATGAGATAGACAAGCCAGCACGATTCATACCGCCGCCGCCACCTCCCCCACCCCGTCCCCCCGCCCTCCCTCCCTCCCTCCCTCCCTCCCTACCCTGCACGTTATATGGGTGCTATACGAACGCACCGCCGCCTCGCCCACTTCTGCCCCCCTTCCGTCTCGAAAGGGATGCGTGATCAATGGTCAAGTGACTAAGGCAATCAACAAATTAGTGCGCCCCCCCAAGTATGCACCCCCCCCTGCGTGGTCGGTGAAAACCCGACGTGCTCCGTCCCGGCATCAATTGCAGGGATGCGAGGGTCTATGTGTCATACGGCTACGGCCATGCATGGCACGAGTACACTCCCCTCCCACCGCCGCCGCCGCCCCACCCCCCTTCCCTGCTCTGGATTTGGAACTGTTTTTTTTTATTTTTATTGATGCGAAACGCTCCGCCGCCCCCGCCGTACCGCTGCTTACCGCCTGCCACGGCGGAATACATCAGGATGCGAGTGATGGAGTCGTCGATCAAGACGGTGGAGATTAACTTCCTGTGCGTGCACAAGAAGCTGAGGGCGAAGAGGCTGGCGCCGGTGCTCATCAAGGAGGTCACCCGCAGAGTTAACCGATTGGGCGTGTGGCAGGTATATATATATAGGTCGATGGTTGATGACATGTTTTCCTCACGGACTGCTTCTTAACAATTTTACTACGTGCCGCAACCCCCCCCCTCCCCCCCTCAACCCCACCATCTCGAAAGGATGCGTGGTCAATGGTCAAAGACTAAGGCAAGCAACCAATAGTACCGCCCCCCCCCTGTAGAACTGTCGTCCATTGCAAGTCCGCCTCACAGGTGCTTCTTACAGGATGCAGCTCACCTCCATGCGACTCGCCCAATACCTCACGGCGTTCGCGCTGGTGCAAGCAATGTCTGCCTGGTTGGTGAAAACCCAACGGCTCCGTCCCGGCATTGTAGGGTGCGAGGGTCTATGGTCATATGACTACGGCCGTGCACGACATGGGTACACCCCCCCCCCCCCCCCCCCCAACGATGCATAAATGCTTGTTGCGACGATAGAATTTGTAACCTGATTTTCGCCGAGGCGTTTTTGAAGGCGACCGGAACAGTCTTTCTTCGACACTTCACATGGAGAAAAAAAGAAGGGTCAGAATGAAAAAAACAAACCGGAGCGCTGTGATTTGATCACAGGACGAGTTTTTAGAAGAAAACATTCCATTTATTTTGTTCTTATTCTAAAACCAAGTGAATCCAAAACTGGAAAAATAAGAAGGAAAAAAAAAACACAAGAAAAGATGTTTTTTTTTATTTCCTACTGTTAATCGTCCTGTGGGCAAATCACAGCGCTCCGTTTTTTTTTCTTCCATTCTGACCTTTTTTGGTGTGATTTGTCGAAAAAATACTGTTTCGGTCGCCCTGGCCGCAAGCAAGTGAGGAGGTCTATATTATTCCTCGCAAAAAAAAAAAAAAAACTGACTGACTGACTGACCTCGAGACAACAAATCATGAGTGCAACACGATGGACAATCCTATGGCCTGCAAATAGGTACCCAAGTGGAATGAAACAAAAATTAATGGAATTTCCAGCAAGCTTTCTTGCCCCCCCCTTCCCGCACCGCCTCCGTCGCCGCCGGCTTATTATCCCATACGTACTGACGACGATCCCGCTTTTTTTTTCCTTTTCCGCTCCAACGAAGGAGGTGACTACTGTAGAGGGGATTCATTGGGCGGCTGAAACTGTCATGCGTATATGTGTCGTTTCGCCTCCCTGATGGAATCCTCCGCTTCCCCCCCACCCTCTTCCCCCCTTTTACTGCGTTCTCCTCTTTGGTGGCTGTTTTTTTTTTTTCCTTTTTTTTCTTCGGTTTTTTGTTTGTCTGTTTGTTTGTCTTTTTTGTGTGTCTTTTTTGTTTGTCGGAACCTGGCGGGGTGGGGGCCGTTCGTGGTGACACCAGGCGGTATATACGGCGGGAGTGGTGCTTCCTACGCCCCTGGCGTGCTGCCGGTACTTCCACCGCTCCCTGAACCCGAAGAAGCTTATCGAGGTACGTGTAGCTACTATTAATACTGATGATGCGCGTTGAGGGTTAGGGCTCGCGCTACAGCGGGGAGTAGTAGTAGTGGTAGTGGTAGGTAGTGGTAGTGGTAGTGGTAGTAGGCACACTATATCGTGTGCGGTGTAGTTGGTTGTTGTGTAGGTGTTGGTGTTGGTTTTTGTTGTTGTTATTGTTGTTGGTTTGTTGCTGTTGTTGTTGCTGTTGTTGCTGTTTTTGTTGTTGCTGTTGTTGCTGCTGCCGTTGTTGTTTGTGTGTTGCTGTTGTTGGCGGTGCTGCCGTTGTGTGCTGCGTTTGCCAGTTGCTCGGTTTGGTCGTATTGGGCTATCGATGGGATTGGATTTAGTTTGGTATTGGTGTGTTTTGTTTTTGTTCGGGTTGGTTTCGTTTCGTTTCGTCTCGTTTCCTTCGGTTAGGTTTTGCTTACTAGTTTCCTTCGGTGCTATTGCGTTCTGCCTATCTTCCCCGCCGTCTCGTCGTTCTTCTTCTCACACACACGTATGCCACACGTACATATCACGACGTATTTGCCTTCGGGAGCGTACTCCCACTCCCCCCTCGTCAGGGTTCCCGTCTGCCTTCGCCGGCACAAAGACGACAACAAATACCGCCGCCGCCGCTCTCTATAACCGAATCCGCAGAGAAATCGAGCACGATCCCCCGCGAGCAGCGCGCATGTCCTTCCCTGGAGCTCAGCTACTCCTGTAGTACCTGGCCACTCGCTACTTTTGCGGCGCAAGCAAATATACTACTACTATACTAGCGATGCAACGAACGAATCTTTCGCTATGAACGAAATGTGTATGCCGCAAATATTCCCCGCGAACAAGCACGGTTTTTTCTTTTCTTTTCTTTTCCGTCCAAAAAGTGTGGGAAGATCGACGTTGGTATATGGCGGTGTGGTGATGTCACGACGCTCGCCCTGTCCCCCCCCTGCCTCTGCAATTCATCTACTACGTAGATTGCGGCGGGATTTGTGTTTCCCCGAGGGGTTGGACAAATTATATTTGGATCCCTTTTCGGGGTCCTGGAGAAGAGTGGGCATGCGACCCACTCCTCCATAATCAATATTAATAAATATGATAATATAATTGATATATATTTTTCTTCTTCTTCTACCAGCCTCATGGCTTCCCGACTCTCGACCCACCGCTCTTCGTGAGCGATACTGTGCCAAGCACCCGGTGCACGAGTTGTCCCCTTAACAAGGCCGTACGAGCTCGTGGACCACTGGGCCTACGAGATTAATCCATGGGTGCCGTACTGGGACGGCACAGAC
>MEHQ01000893.1:676327-739652 GCA_008828725.1 Saccharina japonica | reverse complement strand
ACCTTCCCGACGTTATCCTTAATAACAAAGAGCCACCCACCCCCCCCTCCAAAAACAAGCCTCTCGATGTCCCCCCACCTCCCCACCCACCCCATCCAAAACAAGCACTGTCCATGCCCCCCCCCACCCACCCTCAAAACCAAAACCCAATATCTGCCTGGTCGCGAAAACCCGACGTGCTACCGTTCTGGCATTGTGTCATGGGGTGCGAGGGTCTATGTCAATAATGCGACTACGCTCAATGATACATACACGCTCACCCTTCTCATGCGAATTGCCGAACACCTCACGTTTCGCTTCGCGCTTGGTGCAAGCAATGTCTGCCTGGTTGGTGAAAACCCAACGTGCTCCGTCCCGGCATTGTAGGGATGCGAGGGTCTATGGTCATACGACTACGGCCGTGCACGACATGAGTACACCCCCCCCCCCCCGCCACAACTGCCGTAAAACCCAACGGCTCCGTCCCGGCATTGTAGGGATGCGAGGGTCTATGGTCATAGACTACGGCCGTGCACACATGAGTACACCCCCCCCCCCCCAGTCCTACAATGTCTGCCTGGTTGGTGAAAACCCAACGTGCTCCGTCCCGGCATTGTAGGGATGCGAGGGTCTATGGTCATACGGCTCGTACGGCCGTGCACGATATGAGTACCCCCCCCCGTGCTCAAAACCCCACTACCCGCCTGCCCATCCACCCACCTTCCCAGCGTTATCCTTGATAACGAAGCAGTCGACCACCCCCTCCCTCGGCAGCAGCCAATGCGAGAACTCGTCCTCGCTAAGCTGGGGCGCCAACTTGAACTGCTTCAAGTACGTCGTCAGCAGAGCGTGAGCCGAAGGAACGTCCTCCGGAGTCATGGTGGTCACGTCTGATCCGTTCGAAGAAAACAAAACAAGGAAAAAAGAAAAATGCGTGCGCGTTTTTTTTTATTAAGGGGTGTTGGGGGTTTCCATTTTGGAGGGGAGGGGGGCGGGGGAGCAGGGAGGGCGAAGGAAGACTCATGGTGGTCACGTCTACCGTTCGAAAATCGACAAAAATAAATATGCGTGTGCGTTTTTATTAAGGGGTGTTGGGGGTTCCCATTTGGGGGTGATGGGGGGAGGGAGGGCGACGGAGGGATGGAGGGGGGAGGGGGGGGGGGAGAGGTAGGTGCGTTGGGGATAGGGCCCCGTCCTTCTTGTGCTGGTACATGCCAAGAGAGCCGCGACGGTCGCTTCCGTCTTGCCATGGTTCGAAACAAGAAACAAAACATGGGTACAACGGCATGGAAACGCGTAGCTGAGCTTCACCCTGCACCGGATGAACAAGAAAAAACACATATATCGCAGATATCGCAGAAACAATCGCCCAGTGCTAAAGGTATGATACGCGTACGAATATGTACCTTTTGGAGGAGACACGGTTCGCGAAAAAAAAAAAAAAAAAAAGTACGCACGCACGCACGCACGCACGCAGACGGGCGAGAGAGTCACATACAAAAAAAAGACATAAAAAACGCCTTCACATCGGGGTATGAGTAGAAACCCCGGATGTTTCCTAGCGTTTAGAAAGAACGAAAAAAAAACCCCGTGATTCTCACTTGCGCTGTTGGTTCTCTCCGGAAGCTTGTACAGCTTGAGCGTTCTCGCCATCGTCATACGATTCGCCAGCCGGCTGAACCCCACCTGGACAGAGAAGAGACGAGGGGGGTATGAGGAGGAGGCGGAGGATGGGGGGGCGTGGGTGGTGTGTGTTCATTTTTTGGTGGGTTGTCACCGGAGGCTTGTTGATGAAGGGGGGAGGGGGCGGATTGCTTCGTTATTAAGGATAACGCTCCAAAGGTGGGTGGGGATGGTGGCGGTAATCGCTGGTGTTAGGTTCAGGGCGTCGACGGAGGCTTGTTTATTGTTGGTATCGTATGCATATTGTTCTTTTTTACTGGTGTAGTATTATTGTCCTGTTGATATTTTTGTTGCTGAATGATAATTATGAGTGTTTTTATTTTCGGTGTATTTTCTTTTAGTGTTGTCGCTGTCATACGTGTTGTATGCATGTACGACCAATTAAAACTAGACGTAATGGGTTTATGTGTTTGTTTTTTTGTTCGTGCTCTCGCGTCGTCTCGGAGCAGGTGACGGATATGTGCAGCTTCTACCACCTGCCCTCCACGGTGATCGGGCACGCCAAGCACCGCACGCTCAACGCTGCGTACTCCTTCTACAACGTCGCCACCACGGTGAGGAAGGGCGACAATATGATACAATGTAATTATGTGGTGTTAGATATCGTATCGAAATTTTCGATATGTGATATATCGATATATCGAAACATGGAATTTTCGATATATCGATATATCGGAACATGAAACTTTCGATATATCGATATATCGAAACATGGAACTTTCGGTATATATCGGAACATGGAAATTTCTATACCTGGTATATCGGAACATGGGACTCTCGATATTTCAAAACATGGAACTTTCGATATATCGATATATCGGAACATGGAAATTTCGATATATATCGGAACATGGAGCTTTCGATATATCGATATATCGAAACATGGAACTTTCGGTGTATCGGATTATGGAAACTTCGATATGCTGTATCGAAGCATGGAACTTTCGATATATCGGAACATGGAAGTTTCCATATATATATATCCCTATTGAAACATGGGAATTAAAATTCCGATATATCGAAACCATCACACTTTCGATATATCGAAACATTACACTTTCGATATATATCGTGTGGAACGCGTTTTTCCCGCCAGTCCCGGTTTCTTTTTTTTTGCTTGGTAAGACTGAACACAGCGTTTCGACGCGTCGACTAGAGCAGTATCGAAACCGTATCGATTGCATTGTTCGACCATAGATCGGTATCGTATCGTATCGATATCATGTGTATTACTTCGAAGCATGATACGTAGCCCCGGTGGGCTAGCAGGTACCACGAAGCTTGTTAGCGTCAAGGTCACGAGTTCGAGCCCCCCGTGTGCATGCTCGTAGGGACTTTTTCTCGCAAAAAAACTTGACTAGCTGAAAGCGCGAGAGCGGGAGTTAGCAAAATTCGATGAAAATCGACGAGCGTTGGGAAGGCTGAACCCTCTGCGCGATAAAAATCAAGGCAAGAACCGTAGTGGGGGAGGAGGGAGAGGAGCCTACTTTGTGACCCCGGATCTGAGTTACGACTAGGGAGGGAGAAAGACGGAAGTGCGAAGATAATGAATGGGATGGAAAAAAAAAGAAAAAAAAAATGATAACATGTGTCGTGGCATGATTTATGTCGGCACGTCTTGTGTCGTGTTCATTTTAATGCCATGCCATGTCAGCCCTTTCTCCGCCTATATGCCCCCCCCCCTTCCCCCCCAAAAAACCCTCTCGTATCCACCAGTGACGCTATTATATAATTGCGTGTACATTGTGGGCTTTCTGATTGGCCAGTGGGCACGAGGTTGTGCCGAGGTTGTGCCGCGGCGAAAAGATGGGCCGCGCCGGAATAAATGTAACGCTTGCTTGCCGCTTCCCCCTTTGCACATCCCCCCCCCCTCCCCTCGCGCTTGGTGCAACCAATTTCTGTCTGGTCGGTGAAAACCTGACATGCTTCATCCCGGCATTGTAGGGATGTGAGAGTCTATGGTCATACGACTACGGCCATGCATGAAAATGACCGGCTATTACTAATTATTTTATTTATTTATTGTTTTGCGTTTGCCGAAGGTGTCGATGACGGACCTGATGCGAGACAGCTTGGTGCTGGCGCGCAACTTGGGCATGGACGTGTTTAACGCCCTCAACCTCATGCAGAACCAAGAGTTCTTGAAGGTATTGTTTTTAATCATTTTTTTTCATCAAAATGGTTATTGTAATGGACCACAGCACAAGCACACGCACGCCCAATAAGCGTGTCTACTTACAGCGTGCGGCGCAGCTTCCAAAGTTGAGTTTCGACCGTTCAATCGGTCGTACTCACAGCTCCCGTATTTTTAACATTTTTTTTTCTTAATGCCGTCGCCTAGGAGAAGTCCCTTGTAGACGTCGTTACGGTCGACGTAACCGAGCAGAGTTATTTTGTCTTGTTTAGTAAGGAGATGCTATCGCCCATCAAAAGGGGCGAACTACAAGAATAGCACCGTGGGGATCCTCATCGAGGGTCATCCCAGTCGGGCCTTATGGCGGAGGCACATCGAGTCAGCTTGAGGGGAGAGGTCAACGTTGTCCTTGCAGCGGACCTCTAACGCCCCCAGATCCGATCTGGCCGGATCTTTCATGCCTGACTTTGGGATGTATCCTTCCAAGCATGCGTGTTCGGAGATCTACGATAGATACGTCTACCCTACCGTCACATTCAAGTTTATGTATATATATGTGTGTCAGCTGTGAGTTCGACAGACTTATTAAGTGGTTGATAGCCTCGCGCAGAATCTAGAGTTCTTTTGAAGGTACATTTTATGGAATGCCTGCAAATAGACACGTTCCGCTGTGAATTGACCGATCAAGTGGTTGATATTAAACAAAAACAAGCTGAGTCATAGTTCGGGTGCGCGTGTTCTGTATTCCATTGGTTTTTATAGAGTGCATACATCAACCAGTGGTGAATAATAAACCCACCAGCCATATGAATACACATCTATCAATCAACAAGTGCTGATTTATTTATTTTCCCTGAAACTATCGGCAAGCTTCATCAAGCACTTTCCGCCGAAAGGAGGGTGAGCCGTCCCTCCCTCCCTCCCTCTCTCCCTCCTCCAGTACTCTCCTCCATCCCTCCCTCCTAATCCTCCCCCTATGCATACGCTCCCACGTCTCATTCCTTTCTTCGCTAGCCCCCTCCCCTTACGCACTCGCTCCCACGTCCCAATTCCTCCCTTCCCTAATTCTCCTCCTAGGTGCTCCCACGTCCCACATACCGCACCACCGAATTAAGCGCATTGTTACGAGCGAAGAGAGTTGCTTATTTGCACGTTCGCCAAAAACATACCGGTAGCGCTATTTTGAGCTGGGGGAAGCCGGAGATCTGCGCCGTCCGACCGAAAATCTCCGGAAAACAAGTTTTACGTTCTACGTCTTCCACCAGCGCACACAGTTGACGACGGTTCACCCCCCGCCTCCCGTCCCTCTCCCCTCCACTTTGTCTCTATTAATAATAGCCCCAAAAACACCCCGCTTTATTTTCTGAAACCCTCCCTCCCTCGATCTCTCCCTCCCTCGATCCCTCCCTTCCTCGATCCCTCCCTTCCTCTCGCGCTTGCACGCGCTAAAACAAAAACAAAAAACGAATTGTTGCAGCCGCTGAAGTTTGGAATCGGAGACGGCCACCTCCAGTACTACCTGTTCAACTGGCGCTGCAAGGAGATCACCCCGGAGGAGGTCGGGCTGGTGCTGCTGTAACCCAGCCAGCCAATCAGCGAACCAGCCTGCCAGCCAATCAAGCAGCAGCTAGCCCACCAGCCAGCCCCGCCAGCCAATCAGCGCACGAGCCAGCCTTCTGCCCAGCCAATCAAGCAGCAGCTATAGCCCACCATCCAGCCAATCAGCGAGCCAGCCAGCCTGTCCCCCCAGCCAATCATGCATACAGCCTCTACTGGCCAGTCTGTGTGTGTGTTTTTGTTTTTGTTTTTTTTGTTACCTTCTTCCTTTTTATTTATTTTGTTTCGGTAAACTTTTTTCTTTTTGTTTTTTTCGACCGGTGCCTTCTTCTTCTACTTCTGTTTAACGTCACGGGGGAAGAAATTTCTCACGTCGGCCTCTGGTGAGGTTGTGTGGTCGTGCGCTATATACTAGAGTTGGTGGGGACGGAAAAAAATATATATCTTCTTTTTACTTGTCCTGCCGAGTCCGCTCCCTCCACCCTCAGCCCCCCTGCCTATTATTCTGCAGCATTGCTCTTGATGTGCAAGGCAACGAGCAAAGAAGCGGAGGGGGGGGGCGGTGTAGTCGTGCAACGGCGCGGGGGGGGGGGCGTAATTTAGTGGAAAGGTGACTAGGAGGGCGGACGAAAAATAGGCCTTTTTTAATCCGTGATCCCCGTCTCTCCTCTGGCTCCCCTCACCCCACCATACTCTTCGTCCCGAGGGGGGGGGGGTTGTGGGAACGATAGGAGTAGGAGGGGGGGTGGGGAAGGGAGAGGAGGAGGGGGGGAAGGGGGGGGTGAAGTTTTTCCCCCCCAGCTTGTGCCGCGGATCCCTGTCCTCCCTGTATTCCCCACGCCCAGCCTCTCATCGTTGAGGAAAACAGGGAGAGGATTTATGGGGCGGGGGGCGGACATTGGCATCGTTTACAGCCGCCCCCCCCCCCTCAACGCTATGGTCTATGACTACGGCGTGACGCATGAGTACACCCCCCCCCCAGACCTCTTTCGTCATGACATTGCTGGCTCCGGCGCGGGGAGGCAGAGGATATGGGAGGGGGGGAGGGAAGGTGGCGGTTCATTCACGTTCGGCGTGTTTTTCCTCGCGAACTACTTTTTTTGTTTCAAATCTCGGCTCGGTGCGCGGCTGTTCCTGATCCGAACGCGGCGCAATCAGCCAAAAATTGAGACAACGAGAGAAAGAGAGATATGTAAGGAAGCGTAGCACTCGGAGCGATGGGTAATGAGCCTAACTCACTCGCCCCCGGGCATGCCCCGCACGCGGGGTTTCGCTAGAGAGGATAGGCGTGGTAAGGTTAGGGGGGGGGGGGCAGGAGTGTAGCAAAGGACTATGTTATTGGCTTTTCTTTGCTTTCTGGCGCGTTGTGGGTGTTCAGATTGTTTTGTGATGTTGAGTGGAAGAGGGGGCGGCGGGGGGTTGGGCGGAGTCTCGTACGTGCGCTCGCTCGCCTCGAGACCGGCGCTGTCTCTGGCGGAAATTAAAGCGACCTGAAGGGAAGCGATCGTGATCATGGTGGGTGCCTCGATTTGGTTCGGTGGTGGAGGTGCTGGTGCTGGTGCTGTTGCTGCTACTGCTGTTTTCGGTCTGCTGCTGCTGCTGTCGCTGCTGCTGTGCTGCTGCTGTTTCTGCTGCTGCAGCAGCAGCAGCTGGTGGTTCTGTTTTACGTTTTTTTATGATGTGTGTTGGACGTGGGTCAGTCAGCGCTTTTCGACTTCGCACGCGATGGTGGTGGGCGGGGGGGGTATAACGATGTTACCAAGTATAACGAAATAAATGGCGATATTATTACACCATGGTGTGCCGCTCCAAGCACGTTTGATTGTGGGCGATTTATTTTGTGGGAAAACGGCGCGTTGGAGGAAAGACGCGTGCTGCGGTAGAGGTAGCACTTTTTGGCTGAATGCTTTCTGAACGATCGGGCTCCTTAATCAAAATTCGTCGGGCTTTAATTCTTGTGACGAGATATATTTCAGACTATACTTCGGTCATGAGATTTTCTCATCCGGCATAACTTCTATTTCCCTCCAAAATCGTTTTTTGGATGAGGCGTGACGCTCCTTAAGTGAGGAGCTCAGAAACAACATGGTGCACCTCTATCGTAGCATGCGTCGAAACCCATATATTTTGTCTTTGTTTTCTTCGTTTTTCCTTCCTTCCTTCCTTCCTTCCTTTGAACATTACTTTTCATCATGCCTTCATTGCGTGTTTTCCTTGCTGAAGTCCCTACGTTATTTTATTTCTCCCTTTCTTCCTTCCTCCGTCCCTTCCTTCCTTCCTTCTTTCCTACCCTTCTTCCCTCTTTTATTTATTTTTTCCTTCCTTCGGTTCAGTAATGTTTCCTCCGTCTTTCCTTCTCTGATTGTTTCATTCCTTTACTTCTGTTTTTTTTTGTCCTTCCGTCGTTGCATTCTTCCTTTTTCTCCGTTACGCTCTCAATTTTATTTTGTTACTTTCCTCTCGTTCCTTCGTTATGTTCCTCATTCCGCCCTTTACGTCCTCGCTTCGCATACACCTGGTATCAGGTAATACTAACTGTAGTATTAGTAGTACAAGCTTGCAGAAAAGACCGAGGCGTGTTTACTTCGGGGACAGCTGAAACGTGATTTTTGGTGAAAGGGTTGTTTGAAGGCAAAAAGTCTCCTGCCCCGAGAATTTATCAATTTTTTTATTAGTTTCCTGGTACTGTATGCCTGAACTGAAATGGGTCATATATTGCTGTTGTTTTTATTTTTTATTTTTTAAAATATATTGCGCGCGAAAAAATAGCATGTAGTGATAACATGTCACATACCGTGTGATATCGGACGTTCTTTATACACATTTCCGATTCACTTTTTTCGCTGTCACGATTCGTGACAAAATGTTACGATCATCTGGCAATAACATCACGAATTTTATCACAGCAAATAGCTGATGTTCTATATTCCCTAGGTTTACGTATTACCTACCACGGTCTCCTATATAGTATCCATTATAAAGTCTCCATTATTTCGCATAAAAATCCAAAAAACGGTACACGGGTGAGTTTTACGCCATTTAACTGTATAATTCCACGCTTTGGGAGCGCAGGCCCCCCATTTGTTTTTTCCTAAACTTCGGTAGACAGACTCGTATATCCCTGGCATATTATTCTCTAATAAAACGGTCCATCTGACTCAACGTAAATAATACAAGAAAAAAAAACAGCCCAAAACTGCCTCTAAAGCTCAAAATAAGCTACTGGGATACATGAAGACAACGCTTTTAAATACTTGGGGACAGGGTGACCGGTACAAGAAAAAACGAACAACAACAACGATCACACGGAATAAATGCAACAACGTGGCTCTAGATCGTCGGGTAGCTTCAAAACAGTATTCAGCATACCTCTGACATCGAAACCACGCCCTTGCGTCGCCCGCCCCCTCCTCTGATGATATATCAGCCCGGTCAAACACTTATTACAGGCACACCGCGTATATATCTGCCTGCATCCACCCCTTCCCCCCTTAGAAAAAAGCATCCACCCAAGGCAAACCCAACGCAGAAACCGCCACTCGTACCGCGCAGGCTGCAAGCAAACGCCGTTATCTCTCTATTAACCCCGATACATATACCAAGTACTTCGTAATAGTTGCCCAAAACACCCCCAAAATAAATACATGCAGCAACGCAACACATAAATACATGCAGCAACGCAACACACACAGGTAGGTGGCCAGGACCCCCCCCCCTCCCCCCCTGCACAATCTGGCCTTGAAAAAAAACTCCTTGTGGAGACACTGAACAACGTACGTAGCGAATCCCACAAAATGTGTCGAGAACCTCTTATGCCCACAAGTGCGGAAAAACCGACATTTGTTTTTGTTTTATATGCCTCGCGGCGACCGACCAACCACAACGCCTCTAAGGGGTTTCCAACTTCGAAGAATACAGGGGGAAAAACAACCGTGTATTTCAGCGCCGCCCCCGCATGAGGGCGGCGCCCACGGCCACGCCGATCCCGAAGCCAACCCCAAGACTAACAACTCCAACGCCCAGCGCCCCGCAACCACCAACAGCCTCACGCAAGACGCGAAATACGCCCCCCCCCCCCCCCTTAACACTCTTCTGCTCGTCCTTGAAGCATCGTTCCTCCTTTTTCGTCCTCTCGTGCCCCCGCCTCGCCCGTCTCTCCGGAGATGCAGGGAGCAACATGGCCCGATTGCGACGGGAACGGCCGACCCCCGCGCCGCCTCGACTCGCGCTCGCCCCCTCCTCTGCCACCCGCGCGTCGGAGCGACTGCTCCTGGTCCGAGAGGGGCGGTAGACGAGTCCGTGTGTTCGTCGAGCACGTGCCGGTTGCGATGCCGATGCCGCCTCTTCTCCGGTTCCGTTTCCGAAAGCCCCATCAGCAGCATCAGCAGCAGCTGCAGCCGAGACACTGGGAGCTGCCGATTGTGGATGAAGGGCGGTGTGTTCTCTGCCCCCTGCCTCTGCTACCGCTCCAGCGCCGCGCTCAGCATGCCGAGCGTGCCTGGCGTGCCCAGTGCGCTCAGCGCGCTCAGGGCGCTCAGAGCGCTCAGAGCACTCAGAGCGCTCAGGGCGTCCGGCGTGCCCAGCGCGCTCAGCGTGCTCGGCGCGCGCAGCACACCCACCAGCAGCGCGCCGCTGAGACACATCTCGCTCCAGCGCGAGCTTGGCTTTGACGAGGGTGCGTCGCGCCCCGTCGCGCTCGAGGGGCTTCCGCGCCGACGGCGAGCGGACGCGCTTCCAGCTGCGGTCGCCGTTAGCGGAGGTCGTAGCAGAAGCGCAAGTAGCAGCAGAAGAAGAAAGCGGCGAGGTAGCCTCCGCGTCCGTCTCGCCTTCCGACTCTGCCTCCGCCTTTTTCTCTGCCTCCCCCTTTCCCACCGCTGCCTCCACCGCTGCTGCCGCCGCCGCTATCGCCGTCACGGCTGCCACCGTGACAGTCGTCAACGTTGCTGCATCCTTAGGCCCGTCCTCCCCGTACGTGGCGATGGACGGAAGCGTGGACACGGGAAGCACGCGTTCCGACAGACCTAACCATTTCTGCTCGCGGTGGGTCAGCGACAGCGCCGGCAGGTCCGGTCCTGGTCCCGGCGAGCGAGGAGCAGCGCTGCTGGGAGATGCCCCCCCTCCACCGGCCTCTCTGCTTGCTCTGTCTGCGCTGTTTTCTCTGCATTCTCCGACAGCTCGGTCTTCTCCTCCGTTTGCTTTGTCTGTTTTCTCTGCTTTCTCTGCTGCTCCGCTTGCTCCGCCCGCTGCTCCGCCCGCTGCCCTGCCTGCTGCTCTGCCTGCTGCGCCGCTTGCTGCGCCGCTTGCTGCTCGGCTTGCTGCTCCGCTTTCTTGTGCTCCACAATGCTTGTCGCCGCCACTGACTTTCGACACGCCTGCAGTGTTTTGGAGCCCCGCAGTTTGGCCTCCGAGCGTCCGAGTGCCGGCAAATACCTTTGCTGCTTTAGTTGCTTTCGTTGCTTTCGCTGACAATTCTGCTGCTGTCGCCGCCGCTGCCGCTGCTGCTGCTGCCGCTGCTGCTGTTGCTGCTGCTGGACGAAACAAGGGCGATAGGCACGCGGGAATAGAGTCTCCGACGGTGGGCGGCTTGTCCCGGTACGCCCACACCACGCACGAGTGGCAGAGCACCAAGTCTATGCCCGTAACGAGCCGCGCGTGCTCGAAGAGGGGGCTAGGTAAACTCTGGAGGCGTGTTGCAATCGCGAGGGGGGGCGGCGGGGAGGGGGGGGGGGGGGTGTACTCATGTTGTGCACGGCCGTAGTCATATGACCATAGACCCTCGCATCCCTACAATGCCGGGACGGAGCGCGTTGGGTTTTCACCAACCAGGCAGACATTGCTTGCACCAAGCGCGAAACGCCGTGGGATATTGGGCGAGTCGCATGGAGGGTGAGCTGCATCCTGCTAAGAACCGCCTCTGAGTCGGACTTGCATATGGACGACAGCTTCAATGAGTTAATTTAATTTCTGGTGTGGCCACTTCCGGAGACAGCAATGGGTTTTACTATGTAACTGCCTCGCGGACGCCTTACCATATTAACACTACGTGGTACGACCATTCCCCTTGTGCGGAGCAAAGGTTCTCCACCCCGCACAAATGATCTACTCGACCGCCAGCTTTGGTGACCGCCAAAAAAAATAATAAAAAAAAACGGCACCCTGGTTGTCTAGCTCACGCAGCGAGTGGCGTGTTTTACAGCGTCGTTGCCAACCGACGCCAACCCAACCTATAAATATATCATATATTTATATTTGGGGGGGGGGGGAGGAAGGAGAGAAAGTGCGTTGGGCGATAAAAAAGTGAGCTTCAGTTTGTTTTTAAAATACTTCCGAAACGAACTCAGACAGTAAGCTCCGGATTTTGTTGCCAATGCGTGTAGAAGAATTTTCCGAAAAACATTTTCGCATAGACCCTTCCCAGGTCGTCACACAGTCAGGGGAGCGGGAGCTGGCACGGCAAAGAACTAACAACCAATACATGGCGAGAAAACAGCGTGGCGAGGGCACACGAGCAAATGTTTTGCGGCGGCAGAAACAACCGCCTTCCTCACGGGTACCCTGGCGTTATCGCCGGGTGATACAATGTTTTGCCTGCACTATCTTGGAGCTGCCTGGTGTCACGACCCATCCGGCGTATTCGATACAAGAGATAATGTACGATGCGGAGCCGGACGCCCGGAGACTAGATACAGCAACGTGTAACCCAATGGTGACATCTTAGCAGGTATAATAACTGGGCAAAGGATGGTATTACGGAGGACCATAGTAAATAGGACCAAATAAGTTTAGTAAAAATAGGGAAGCATATAGGTTTTTTTGTGTACCGTAGGTCCTGTTTACTTTGGTCCCCCGTCCTATTAATACGTAGTGCACACTCAATTGAGTATACGCAGGAAAAAGGGAGAATCGGTTGGATGCATGGGATTTTGGTGGTCTTCGACAAATAGAATAGTGTACGAATCAGTTTTTTTTTCATTCTGAATGAATGAAGGCCCCTGCACGTTGTCGGAAGGTAAACGAAAACAATAATGCACCCTGTCGATCAATTTTTTTGGGGGGGGTCTGTGGTTCTGACCAAGTATAGCTCAGCAGGCGTTGGCCCCTTTTGGAGAGGTGGTTCAAAGGATAAAACTGATGAAGAAAAAAACGGTGACGCGATTGCAGTACAGCATCACCCACTGCTTGGTTGTACGAAGAATGACTTTATTTATATTCCTTCGTCAGTCCGAACTATAGTTCATCGCAACAAGGAGTCGTACCATACCACTACTGTACACATGTACACAGGACGCGTGCTACGATAGAGGTGGCATTTGTTTTGGCTGAAACGTATTCTGAATTTGACTGGGCCGCGCCTTAAACCAAAGTGGTCGGAATTCAATTCTTGAGTTGACAATATTTTTCGTTGTATACTGAGGTCATTGGATTGTTCATCGTTTAGTACCCCCCCCCCCCCCCCCCCAGAGCGCTTGGTGCAACAAGCAATGTCTGCCTGGTTGGTGAAAACCCAACGTGCTCCGTCCCGGCATTGAAGGGATGCGAGGGTCTATGGTCATATGACTACGGCCGTGCACAACATGAGTACACCCCCCCCCCCCCCCCCCTCTCCCAAATCAGTTTTTGGGTGATGAGGTATAGAGCTCCTATATTATATTCAAGTGACCACCCCTCAGTTAAAAAATGGTGCTCCCTCTACCGCCGTAGCCGCTCCCTAAAGACACGAGCGCCGCATGATCCTGCTCGTACTACTGCTGCGCGCTATCTCTATACTCGTAGACGGCTGCTAAAGATCAAACTTATAAAAAGTTGTTGATCGCTGTCCCTGGGTCCCAATCTGTATATATGCACTACAGGGTGCAACACAGGACGCCTAATAAGAAAACAGGAAAGCTGGTTTAGGCTGGATTTCTTATTCGGGAGAGGGTGCTTTCTCTTCACTAATGTCTAATTTCAATATCACGACTCTAAAAATGTCTTATTTTCCTGTATTCAATAGCAGCCTGGATGTTCTTAATAGCTTTTTCTTGGTAGGTGTCTTGTACTGGGCACGAACCTTATACGTAGTGTTACCACTCTGTTCGGAAATCTAAGGACGGCTTGATGAATAAAAAATAAATTACAACCGGCCCTTAATCTTCGGGACGAAGTGGTATGCAACATCTCGATCGGGGACACGGGCCGCCCGCGAACCTGTCCGTGCCAAGTTTGATATCGATCGGTGGAAGGACAAAACGAGTCGACGAACAACAACTACAACCACCAATACGTTATTATACACAGTGTACACGACTACATGGGATGGGTGCTCCGGACTCGGGAGGCTAATCATCGTTCCCACCTCGATGTGCAGCCTGCAACGCCGGCAGAAGGGGCTGGACGGGCACATGTGGCAGTACCTCGCCGCCCTGTCTCCGTCGAACTCGTTATCTGCCGCAAGTTAAGGGCGGGAAACGGAAGTGGGAGATTCAACGATTGGACGGGCACAAACATCATCACCCAAGCACTCGTTTTGCAAGCAGACAGCAATGTACAGACTACGATGTCCTTATTGTCCGAAGAAAAAACAAAAAACACACACACACACGCACACATCTGTGCCATCTTGTTTTGTCGAAACTCGTATTTTGCAAGGTTGGTGTCATACTTCGAATATTATATCATTTGCCTTCCGACAATGTGCAGGGCATTATTCATTCAGAATGAAAAAGCTGACACAATTCATCGAATAGTATCAATATCATCGGACGAATTCTCCTCCCCTGTGACTATTATGTAATTCGTACGCGTGTGTAGTAGTGACGTCGTTCTGGATCTTCAAAACTATCTCTGCCGCGCGAGACATCGGCTCCCGACCGCCACCCGGTCGGCCTCGGCCGCGCGATCGCGACATGCCCGCCCTACACAGAAGCCCCCGGTGTCCCCGGCGAAAGAAAAGGCGCCGCAGCCACACCCAGCAAGCGGGGAGCGTCGAAAGGTGCCGTCCCGGGGACGGGTTGCTTGGTCCCCGGGATCGGGGCTCGGGGCAGATCCCGGGATCGGGCGGGTTTCTAAAAATGTAGGAGGCGTTTTCCTCCGGGGATGTTCTTTCGAGACCCCTGTTTTTGGTTTCCATTGAATGAAATGGAATTAGTTTTTTTCGGGGGTGGAACATTATCTTCCCCCCTGCTAGATTCTCCGCCCCTTGTTTTGGGTCAGAGGTAGAGCGCTCAAGTATGTGCAGTAGGCCCCCGGGCCCACGGCTCAGTGGTTCGAATCCCACCTTTTTTTCATGTTCGCATTTTTTGCTCTTGCTGTTTTTTTCGTTTCCATTGTACGTGTTGTACCGTACGGCATTTTAGTATGGTCAAACTAAAACCCATACTAAAACCCATACGATGTGTGTGCACACTGCAGCACATTTTTTTTGTTAGTCGTATGGACACAGGTACGTGGGGAGGTGGGTGGGTTGGTGTGTGTCGTAGCACGTTATTTTCAGTCCGCTGGTGTGCAGCGTACCACTACAGTATATTTCGTAGTACTCGTACCTGTGATCATACGGCAGTAGTGGTACGTGTCATACCTTGGTCATACACCTGGTCTGCGGATGAGATGTGCAAGCGGAGGCGGCGACAGAAAAGCCCCGTTCTACATTGTGCAGTACTCATCATTCATACAAGTACGAGCACTGACTGGCCAGGATTGATATGCCAGATGCAGTACGAGTATGATACTCGAGTGTAAGTCAAGACTGACATGTTTTGTCGACCCCACCACCTCTCTCTCTTCTCCCTCTCTCTCTCTCTCCCTTCTCTCTGCCTCTCTCACTATCTCTCTCTGCCTTCCTGTCTGCCTTTCTTTTCTCACCGCAGAACGTCATGCCGCATTCTTTCTTGTGGGTTTGGGGTATCCCCGCCCTGTTGTAGATGTGGGTCGACGAGGGGTCTCGGCTGTTGACATCGAAGGACGACCCCTGCTGCTGCCGCTGCTGCTGCTGCTGCTGCTGTTGCTGCTGATAGACTCGCAGTGACGAGCCCGTCGCAACCTGCCCGCCACCGCCGAGCGGATTCGCGGCCGCGCGCGTCGGGGACATCGTGCGCGTATTACAGGAGAGCGAGCCGGGAAGGACGATTCCTTGCGTGACGAACTGCTGTAATGTTTGTTTTCGCTTCGAGGGTCTCAGAGTTGGCGTGGTATAGAGAGGGGGCGTGCGGTGTGTTGATGCGACACGACGAGTTGCAGCGAGGCTACAAGCGAAGCTCTCGGTCTAATTACTTGTTTGGAGTTGGTTCTTCGTCGGATCGAATCCTTGCTGTCGGCAGTGGGCGGACTGGAAACCTACGAAACGTCTGAGCGAGCAGAACCCCAGCCAATCAAAAATGTGAATTTCGTTCAAACTACACAATTACTCCGCCTTTTCGCCAAAATGGAGTGCCGGGGTTTCATTTGGTTCTTGAGGCGTTCTGATGACAGATTTTTGATTTTTCCTCCCCCCGGAGTTGAATTCTCAGTAGTGCAGTGTACAAATCATGATATAGATCTTCCTACGGTAGCTATTTAGGCACTCTGGTTGGCTAAGGGTATCACAGTAGTGGACAAAGCATGATAGTAGAACGTTTGTCCACCCCTCACCAGAGTGGAAGGGCTGAATTCTCAAAATATTATGGAAGGGTTTCGATTGGTTCTGGAGGCGTTTTACAGTGACATAAAATTTGAAATATCGGCATAGTCGAGAAGTCATCGTGCGTGCCAGCGCTGCGAAGCAACGCGCGTATCGATCCCACTGCCCACTGGTTTCACCGGAGGTCTTGGGCCGCGGTAAGGATATTACCCTCTCAGCTCTTGGCGCGATTTCCAGCATTGCTGTTCACATTTTTCAACAGTATTTCAAAAAGTGTGTTACACCACAGCCACCCCCGCACCGTACGAAGTGCCCAGCTGCAGCAGCAGCACCACCACCACCACCGCCATCACCAGCGGCAGCACGTATATACTTAGCACCTACCTGCTGGCCAAGAGCTACTCATGCATCGGCGGTTCCTGAAGCTGAGGGATGCATTCCCGAAGTCGGGGGATGAGCACGCGCAGCAGGTGGTGCGACTCCTACAGCGCAGAAGGGAGGAGATGGACGCGGCGTGGGAAGAGCTTGAAGAAGGGTGGAAAGCAAGCAACGAGCGCATGGCGGAGTGCGGACTCAAACCTCGAACCGCCGAGGAGAGCATGATCAAGCTGAACGTCGGCGGCTCGAAAGTTACCGTGTTTTGGCACCTCCTGGCAGAGACTGAGGGTTTCCAGGATTCAACGCTGGGGGCTTTGCTTGAGGGGGTGTGGGACAAGGAGAGGATTCCCCGAGATGCCGACGGCTGCATCGTTATCGACGAGTCCCCGGCGTGCATCAGACACATGTTGAATACGGCGCTTAATGGCGGGGCAAGTTCAGTGGCGGACGGGTTGCCGGGAATTGCTACTGACGAGTTACCGTGCCTTAAATATACACCTCACACCTGATGAGACTGCCGCTGTCTGTGCCGACGCATCCGAAATACCTGAAAATGGACGGAGGCAGCACCATATTGGAGCCGTTTGAAATTGCTCCTTTCAGTGCGAAGGTTCGGCAGTGGGCCGGGAACTGGCCGGGGGAAGTGACGCTCGCCTACCGCGCGACGCGGGACGGTTTCGAGAATAAAGCGTTCGAAGACAAACGCCAAAAAAGAAGTCCCGAGACGCTCTGCCTTTTTCGAGTGAGTTCGGGCCAGGAAAACCAGGACGACAGCGTTGTTGGGATGTATGGCACTAATTATGACGGGGTTGGGAGCAAGCGAATCGCCGACGAATCGTTTATGTTCATGCTCAGGGACGGTAGTGCCACCCGCAAGTATCTCTGCAAGCCTACCAAGGCGGCCAGCTCAAGCGTATTTCCTATAACCTTCAAGGATATATCGGGGGATGGCACCATCATCAGCGTTGCCCTGGACGAACATACGTCGATCCATGAGGAGGATTCCCCGTTCTTGGCATTGAACGGAAAAACGATAGTTGATATCGAGGTATTCTATAGCTGTTCGACGCCAGCTCCGCCCACGACCACCGCGCCCAGCACCACCGAACCGGGTGGAGATGCCCTGACCGGTGCGGTAGCCCGCGACATTTATTCATTCGGCCAGCCGATCGCGACCTCGCTCATGGAGGAGCGGGTGGTCCTCGATCGTGCCGTGAAGGAGATGGAAGCGGCAGGGGCAAGGGTATCCGCTGCTGTTGGCGCCCTCGAAACCGTCTACGGTCCAAGCGTGGCGGTGGGCGAACAGGATGCTGTGGTGGAGCTCAACGTCCGTGCGACGAGGATGACAACACTGCGCTCCACTCTGCAGGCTTGCCCGCGCTCCGCCCTCGCCGCCATGTTCAAGGACGAAATATGGCCACCCACGGACAAAGACAAGGACGAACACGGGAGGCGGCTGATCGACTGCAGCCCGACCTGTTTCGCCAAGATCCTCGACGTGCTGCGGATGAGGAAACGCGTTTCGTGGGGTCGAGGCGTGACACCCGAGAAACAGGAGGGGAGCCGTGGTACGTGCCAGGGTGCAATCTCTATCCAGAAATCCGATGTGAAAGCCTTCCGAACTGCCGTTCAGATGTACTTCCCGGGGTGCGAGAGCTTCGCCATGGGTCTGTGCGACGTTGATACCACGCCGGCAGCTTGGTGAGTTTAATTCGCGAGATGTTGTTGTTCAACTGTTGTTGGGCGTGCCAGGCTTATGTCGTGCAGCAGGCAGGCCAATACGGAGGGGGCTCACTATTCTGTTTTCGAGAGGCGGCATTCACCCCTGTTATGTAGTGTACCCGCGAAAGCGTGGTAGGCTTTGTCTCTCTCGTGTTTGTCCGTTCGAAAACTCAGACTCCCCTCTGTAGAAGAGCCAAAAATCAGCGTCGATTACTACTGTGTTCCATCTACAGTAGATACCGATATGTATAACGGTATGACAAGCTTATCCTTTTCTGTTTCCGCTTACCCTCTACCCCTTACCTCGCCTGGTCGCTGCCTCCCTGTCTGCCGCTTGCTACGGACAGATATCGCCAACGCCGTCACCAGGAGTTCTCACGGGTACCCTCAACCTCTCTTGTCTTGCGTCGCATCGTCTGAGATCCGAGGTAACACACGACGTTTCGTGAATAGCGATTAACAGTAGTAGCCGTTACCGTGTTTTCAACACCGCCAAACAAACCAGATGCGTACAGTACTGACAAGTATTTCGAGTTCAGAACGTTCGCTTTTTTTTCGCCATCAATAACCTTCAGCGGCGAAGCCGGGCTCGGCTTTCGTGCTTTGGGGTACAATAGCCTCGGATTGGGGTTGGGGTTGGGGTTGGGGTTGAGTCGGGTCGTGATTCGTACAAAAAACTTTATAATTGACTACAAAAGGCACAAAAAAACGGAATTGTAGTAATATTTTAGTATTAATACATGCTTTATCTGGTATGTTTAGTGTGCCGCGCCTGGCAAAGAAAGAGGCCCCCCTACCCACAGGACGAACGACAGCGTTCACCTTTATAGCCCCGAAACTAGCGCTTTGTAGAGTAGCGCTGAGCGAATGAAGGGGTGATGGGGCGAGAGGCTCCGATATTGGTAGCGGCTAGTATAGACGCCCCAAGAATTGTATTCACTCCCCGCCTCCGCTGTGGGGGCAGAACGGTACGACTACAACACAGCAGTACGTAGCCGCAGAAATGGTGTATAGTACCCATATTAAACTAAGGGTGTATGGTAGAGGTAGATCTCGATATTAACGTATACGAGTAGAGTGGAAGTAGATAGCCGGCCAGAAGTGCGTACGTTTCAGATCCTTGCCAAATCCTTGTTCGTGTGTTTGTTGTTTTAGCCACGGAGGTAAACAATGTGCTACATGTGAGGTGCGCAGCTTTGCCTTGGAGCCGACAGGGCTTCCACCGCGTTGTCTTCCATGGTAGGAAGGGTGGGTCAAACAGCGAAATATTTTGTTTTTCCGTCGGAGCCTGTACTGCTGTGTAGGATTAAGTGAAGTGGGGTGCACGTGTGGGATTTTGTTTTGTAGTTTTTTTTTTTTTTTGCATGAAGTTCGTCTCGTACTTGAGACATGGGGTAAGCGGTAAGCAAACTGCGCCCACGGGTATGAATATAACCAACGAGTGCATATAGGGCGCTAGTCGTGTCTTAACCCTCTGGGGAGTCCAGGGGGGAATAGCTCGACTGCAAAATACGAAAGTGGCGATTACAAACAACGGCCACTTCGTGATTGCGCGATGATACAAATTAGCGTGTCCGATTTACAAATAAAAGGAGTCGCACGGCACGGGCGCAGCATGGCCCTACCCCTGCTACTGCTGAGCGCCCACGCTGCTCGCAGACGGCTGAAAACACCACAGCATTTATCAGTGTTTGCGCCCCTATCCCGTACCAGTATGTCCCTTATATCCCTCATGATATCCCTTGAAAGGCGTCCCGAAGGGGTTGGTGCAAGGTCGGCAAAAGCGTGGAGTGCCCATGCTACGTATGGAAAACACTTTTGACTGCACTCGTATTAACTCGAAGCAGTGGCTGGCTGTTCCCGCTTAATTTGGGCTGTGATCTACAATTTTTGTTCGTCTGTTCTAGAGCCTACTGTAGAAGCATACGGGGGCTTTGTGAATCGGATATTTTGCGATATCCAGGTTATTGGCGGTTGCCTCAATTTTTCGTAGCCGTGAGATCAAATATCTCCTACCAACTGAAAGGTACCGGAGCTATATCAGGTATGTATGTGCCAGTGAATGGGGGAGGCGGGGGGGGGGTATTAGTAGGCAGCTGGGCTATAATTATGTGGTGAAAAATTGCGCATTTGCACCATTTCCCTGAGAAACCGGCGCAGCGCACCTCATAAAGAAGTAAATGTGCGGCTTGCCGCACATCCGTTTTCGACCCCCGCACCGCCAAAACAAATATGCGGGGCCAACTCGCCGAAGGCGAAAACAGAATGTTTTGAGTCTTTTTTCGCCGCGGGCGATTTTTTTGGGGGCTTTTTTTTTTGTGGTATTTTCGACAACGTCATGCTGAATTTCTTTGTGGCTTTCCTATTTGAGGAAACTAGTCCACACTTAAGTCGTTTTCTCTGTCCCAGGATGAAACAATGCTTCATCAGAGGCTCGCAAATATAGAGGAAAAGGTGGTTTTAGTGCTTCGAATGGTAATCTATCTACGATCTAATGGGAAAAACGGCTTGAATATCCTTAGTGAAGCTGCCGTTGTTGTCGACGATGCCCTTGCAAGGCGCAAGTAACCAACACTGGAACGAACGAGCAAGATATTTCGTTTTCGGCTGCGATGACAGTGTTCTATACGGAGTAGTATGCGAGATAGCGAAGGCGAGTCTGGCGGGGAAGTTACGGTGATACGGGGGCGAATCAATTGGTTCCAACATTTCAAAAGATTCCTCAGAATTGACCTGCACGCTCGCATTTCAGCGCTTTGTGTGTTGATGGCATGCATGCAGTTTTATGCAGCAGCACATCTGTCTGCGCTTGTTTCTTTGTTATTTGCATGACATTCCAAGCCAGTCTGAATCGTGCCTGCTATAGGGTGAGGCGAGCGAATGATATGCACATTTTGAGTAGATTTACGCGCGTATGGATGTCTACAATTTTCGCCTCTGGCGGCCCTCCGGGTGCCCCTGCGGGGGGCGCACCACGCCTTAGCGCACCACGCGCTGGAACACCAAGTATAACCCTGGTAGGCAGTCTTGGCGCCTGCGATGCTGCGTAGTGTACGTGGGCGATGCTGTGTGCAAACTACCCCCCCTACGATTATCAGATTGGCGTTATATTTTATGTTCCATTTGAGAGAGCTCAGGAGGACGGACGGTCCGTGCCGCGACGCATCCAGCGTATATGCGATTTTCCTGCTAACCAACGTGAGACCAGGAAACCCATCTAAAGGGTCATCTGCGTCATATGGGCAGGAACGGGACAACAAAAAAAATGGAATAAAATAAGAGAGGCAACATGGCAACATGTATTATTGCGAAGCGTTTTTTCTTCAATGGCCACTCTGCAGTGTCCGCATCATCTGTACGTCGTAGATAATTCTCTTTTATTTTTCCCTTCTGTGATGTGTGCCGCTTTCGTAACAATTTCTACTAAATGTACTGCTTCGATCCAAATGACTTCATTTTTCTTCCTGAAGCAGCAGCCATTTATTGAGCTCAAGCCCAATTTGTTTTTGGCATTAGACTACGAGCTGGTTCAGGCATATCACCCCAAATTTCGCCAGTCACGAATGCCGCATGCAATAGCAACTCCAATGTCACATATTTGGTATCATACTGACCGCCATGAACAGTGGAAGAGGGTGATATCGCCAGTTTTTTGTTCAAGGACCTAGAACTAGCGCTACAGCCGAAAATGTGGCCCGATTAATCACAGGCCTTCAAAGTGATCAACAATAGTCAGGCGTTTCCGTAGGAAAACCTTTTTTTCCCCCATTTTTTTTTTCTGAACGAGCCGCTTCCAGGTGGTCCAAGGCATGTTTGTACGAAGTTTCACGCAAATATTCGAAGATCTGACTGCGTATAATCATGTTGAGTCATATTTAACGCCCAAAATCGATTATATACTGAAACTAAGTAATTACGAGGCAACGCCTATTTTTGCACTTGTACGGCACAAAAAGTCCAAACGGCCACGCCGTTTTTTGGGGATAGACCCTGAAATTTGGCACACGTGTTTTATGCGCCCTTCCTTGTTAGGAAATTTGGGTCTTAGGAGATCCAAAATTTCCGGCGAAAAAAAAAAAAAAAACATTCGTAAAAGGCTCGGGTACGGCGCATAAAACACGTGTGCCAAATTTTAGGGTCTATCCCCAAAAAACGGCGTGGACATTTGGACTTTTGTGCCGTAAAAGTGCAAAACCATTAACGAATGGGTTTTTTTTTTTTTTTCGCCGGAAATTTTGGATCTCTCAAGACTCAAATTTCCCAAAAAATTACAAAACAAACAATATCTGACGAAAAACAAAAACAAAAACAAAAACAAAAACAAACCCCATCCGTTAAAGGCTCGGGCTGGGCGCATAAAACACGTGTGCCAAATTTCAGAGAGTCTTATCTCCAAAAAACGGCGTGGACATTGGCCACTGAATAATTTTTCGGCGGTATGCTTGAACCAGCCTGTATGACATTGTGTTATGTGATCGAAGTACTACACTCAGCTACGACGTAGCCAATATGAGTTTCGACGAAATCCTCGATCTCAGCTGCGTTTTCTTTTAAAATAAATTTTAAATATATACCTGGTGCTTATTATACTTGGTACATGCGTACTTGTAGCTCTTCTTCGCGTATTATGATGGCAGGCAAAATCGAAACCGGCTTTTTCAGCACGAATCTTCGCAGGCTTTCCGCGGGGACGTTAAAACGTGTCCCCTGTTCTCTCAACGAGAGCTATTATTATTGGTCAATTTTCGAGAGAAATACTTTCTATGCAGTGGAATAGTGGGATTGACCGGTTGTGCAGGCTCGAAATTCCAACCAATGGCAACGGGCGCAGTTTCGATATTTTTACCAAACCTAAAGCTGGAGTCAAAACTGTGTACGAAACTGCTTATAGCAGGCTTTTCTCCCGGGGTCGTTCTAAAATGACCCCTGCCCTTTCAGCGGGCTATTGATCAAGTTTGGGCAGGAATCTTCTACTAATTAATAATAAACTAAGAAACAAGTTGTGGGATTGCTTGATTTTTCAGGCTTGAAATTCCAACGAATGGCTGTGAGCTGGCAACTGGCCCGGCTTCGATATGTATACCGAAACCGGATCATCAATTGTACGAATTACCCAATAAAGCTATTAATAGCTCGTTGACTCGTTGAGAGAGAAAAGAGGGCCGTTTTTAACGTCTGCGGGAGAGATATCCACGGCGGAAAATGTTGAAAACAAGTGTCGCGAGTTCATCCACGCACTCTTTACCGTAATTGCTGCCGTACAGGCTACTACTGCTGTAGATACAACAGAAGTGAACAGGGCCTCCATTCACTCACCACGCGGACAGCAGTACGTAGACAGCAGTAGCACTCAAAATTCAAATTCAAATTCAAGTACCTGCTCTACTGGAAATCAGGACGCCTTTTTCATCCATCTAGCTTGCAAGGTCAAGGTTGCGCATCAGCCCTAAATACGCATATCCCCCCGCTGCGCCCACAATAGTCCACAGCGCTGCAGCCCTTGGGAAGGGATGCGTGAACAAGCTGAAATCCTCGCTTGGGCCGGTCTTGGGTTGAATGATGCCGGCAATATACCGTAATTTTCATTCGAATATCCAGGGTTTCGTTTGGTTCTGGAGGCGTTACGGTGACTGCATTTAAGCGTAGCGGTATACACAACTCCGGAGTTGCGTTTAAGAATACAACTCCCTCTAAAACCAAGTGAATAAAATTTGGTCATTTTTCACATTTTTTTTTTTCCCGTGCATCTCGACATGGGGTTGGGTTAGGGTTAGGGTTAGGGTTAGGTTATAGGGTTAAGCGAGGGTCGTGGTGGACGAAAAATAACTTCGAAAAAAGTAGCCATTTCTATTCACTTGGTTTTAGACAGAGGAGTTGTATTCTTAAACGCAACTCGCGAGCGGTGTTTACCGGTACCCTGCATTTAAAGCGAATTCCGAATTTCATTCTGTGATCGTCGTGTCATCCCGGACGTCGGTGCTGGCAATGCAGAGAGCGTGTTGATCCCACTACCCACTGTTTGTCCAGAGGTCTTGGACTGGGGTAGAGGCATTAAGCTCTCGGCGTTTGGCGCGATTTCCGGCACTGCCGTTCACATTTCAACTAGCGACACTGCAGCAGCACAGCAGCATCAGCAGCGGCAGTACGCAGGTAACACCTGCTGGCAAAGAGCCATCCATGCGTCGGCGGTTCGTGAAGCTGAGGGATGCTTTCCCGAAATCGGGGGATGAATACGCTCAGCAGGCGGTGCGCCTTCTACAGCGCAGAAGGGAGGAGATGGACGCGGGGTGGGAAGAGCTTGAAGAAGGGTGGAAAACAGGCAACGAGAACATGGCGAAGGTTGGTCTAAGACCTCGAACCGATGAGGAGGGCATGTTCAAGCTGAACGTCGGCGGCTCGAACGTTACTTTGTTTTGGAACCACCTGGCAGAGACCGAGGGGTTCGAGGATTCAATCCTGGGCGCCTTGCTTGAGGGGGTGTGGGACAAGGATAGGGTTCCCCGAGATGCCGACGGCTGCATCGTTATCGACGAGTCTCCCGCGTGCATCAGACACCTAATGAACGCGGTGCTTAACGGCGGGACGATTTCAGTGGCGGAGGGGCTGCCGGAAATTACCACCGACGATATACCGTGCCTTATGTACACCGCACACGTGATGGGACTGCGGCTGCCTATGCCGACGCATCCGAGGTACCTGAAAATGGATGTAGGCAGCACCGTTATGGAGCCGTTTGAAATTGCTCCTTTCAGTGCGAAGCTTGAGGATTGGCTTATAGGCTTCGAACGAGAACTGACGCTAATCTACCGCGCGACCCGGGACGGTTTTGGCAATTTACCGTTCACAGATAGATGCGACGAGGATAGCCCCGAGACGGTCTCCCTTTTTCGGGTGCGTTCGGGCCAGGAAAACGACGAAGATAGCGTTGTCGGGGGCTATTCTGTTACCCCTTGGGATGTCGACTATGGGGCCAGCTTAGAAATTGCCGAAGGCACGTTTGTGTTCATGCTCAAGGACGGCAGCGCCACCCGAAGAGATTTCTGCAAGCCCACCAAGTGGAACACGAACCCTAGCTATGTGGGCGGTATGTATGCTGTTCCTTTTAGCAATGGTCTCACTTCGGCGCGAGCGACTTCGTTACGAACCTCGACAGGGCGTCGGGTAGTTGCACCCTACAGATAACAAAGAACCAATATCACTTTGATTTCGAAGAGGGTTCCTCGTTCATGGCATTGGACGGAAAAGAGGTCGTTGATATTGAGGTCTATCGCTACTCGGCGCCAGCTCCACCCACGACCACCGCGCCCGACACCACCAAACCGGGTGGCGATGCCCTGAGCGATGCGGAATCACACGACATCCGGTCCTTCGGCGAGTCGATCGCGAGTGCTCTCATGGAGGAGCGGGTGGCCCTCGATCGTGCCGTTAAGGAGATGGAAGCGGCAGGTACAAGAGTATCAGCTGCTGTTGACGCCCTCGAAACCGTTTACGGTCCAAACGTTGCGGCGGGCGAGCAGGATACCGTCGTTGAGCTCAACGTCCGTGATATGAGGATGACAACGCTGCGGTCCACTCTGCAGGCTTGTCCGCGCTCCGCCCTCGCCGCCATGTTCAACGAAGACAGATGGCCAGCCACCGACAAAGACAAGGACGAACACGGGAGGCGGTTGATCGACTGTAACCCGATCTGTTTCGCCAAGATCCTCGACGTGCTGCGGATGAGAAAGCGCGCGTCGTGGAGTCGAGGCGTCACACCCGACAAACAGGAAGGGGACAACGGCAAGTGCCCGGGTGCAATCTTGATAAAGCAAACCGACATGAAGGCCTTCCGCGCTGCCGTCCAGATGTACTTCCCCGGATGCGAGAGCTTCATCATGGGCCTGTGCAGCGTTTGTTCCACCTCGACATATTGGTGAGCTCGGTTTGCAAGAGGTTGTTGTTCAGCTATTGAGGGCGTTATCCTACCTTGGTTGTGCAGCAGGCAGGCCAACTGGGGGTGGAGGGTGTGCGCGATATTCATGCATGGCCGTAGTCGTTTGACCGTAGACCCTCGCATCCCTACAATGCCGGGACGGAGCATGTCGAGTTTTCACCGACCAGGCAGACATTGCTAGCACCAAGCGCGAAACGCCGCGAGGTGTTCGGCGAGTCGCATGAAGGGTGGGCGGCATCCTACTAAGAACCGCTCGTGAGGCGGACTTGCATATGGATGACAGCTTCAATGAGTTAATATGATTTCCGGTGTGGCCACTTCCAGAGACAGCAACGGGAGTAATATGTAGCTGCGCCTCGTGGGCGCCTTACCTTAAACACTACAGTACATGATACGGTAATCCCTCATGTGCCGAGTGAAGTTCTCCACCCCAGGGAGGGGCTGTAACGACGTTTTTAAGGATAGGTGGCATTCACCCCTGCTACGTGGTACTTGCGGAGGGATAGTAGGCTCTGTGTGTGTCTCTCTCTCGTGTGTGCCTGTTAGAATATGCAGACTGCCCCCTGTTGATTGGCCGAAATCCACACATGAAATCGTCCTAAAGAGCTCTGAGGTGTCGTGGACTCGTCTCGCAAAATCACCTTGTGGTACAAGCCATCATGGCTGGGAAAATAAGGTGTATACTCACGCTCCACTTCGATGATGACAAAGGTTTTGTTTTTGCGTGTCGTGGTACTTTTAGATAGGTCGACATACGGCGAGGCACGAGACATTGGTCGCGAGGTCTGCACACAAAGACGAAATGGATAAATCGGATCACCGGCTTGAGAACGTGGCTTCGAACAAGTCTGTCCGTTCAACCCGACCAATATTGTTTTTGCGCTACGAGTAGCCCTAAAACAAACATACTCGTAAAAGTATCATGAATAACCGATAGCGCCGTACGTAGCCGGGGAGAACGCGAGAAAATTACAAATTGCGTAGAATATGTACGACGAACGCTGTATGCATGCATGCTTTTTTTTGTTTCGTTTTCTATCCCATGTATTGCCTTCGCCCTCCTTTTCTCTGTCCCTCTTAGGCGTAACTCATATCCGGGGTCACTAAGTAGGCTCTTCTCTTCCCTCCCCACTACGGTACGTGCCTTGCATTATTTTCGGGGGAAGATTTCAGCACTTTCTTGCCTTGTCGACTCTCGTCAAATTGTGCCTATATACCCACGCTATAATAGTCGCTCTCGTTTGGAATCGCATGAACTCGACCAATATACGAAGTACATATATTGCGTACTGGTCGCTGGTACGAGTTGTTTCACTCCACTAACCAGTATTCAGGTGTCTACCGGTACCTGCTGGTGCGGTTCTTTCCTGTGACGTCAATATCCACCTTCCTCGGCAGTTAATGTATGAATGCTGGTAAGTTTGGATACCAGACCCTATCCCCTATAGATCGTACCGCCTCATTATCCCTATAACTCTTCAAGGACATCCGTCGTGTTGCTGGCCCCCGAGAGCGTGGTAACGCCACACTACCTCCCTCGGTGTGTCTCCACACCCGGCCTGAAGAAGAATGAGATTCCGTACCTGGTTCGGGACTACCGTCCCACAATAGCAAGGCTCCTGTCGCGGGTCAGCAGCTTTTAACCCCTTAACCCTTGTAGAACTGGAGTCCCGTTTTGGGGACAAATTACTTAGAATTAGAGTGGGTTGTCCCCAAAACGGGACTGGAGTCCTAAAAGGGTTAAAATAACTGGTCCCACGTATTTGGGGACAGACTACTCGGAATTAGTGTGGGGTTTTGTTTTCAGTTCTGAATGGGTTAATACTGACACTCAGGCCCGTGGTGCGGGAAACGGCAGCGGAGGCCGCTAAAACTCACGTTAACCACCGTGTATACTCGTAGTGTAAGGGCCATTCTTGTCGGAGCCATGAATTTCCGAAAATTCCACTATTTTTCTCGCGCAATTTTCTGTATTTCCATTTTTTCCATTTTTTTTTTCTCCATGTATCGGAACCCGTAGCCTTCCAATCAGTTTGCCCTCTGGAGAATTTCCAAAAAATGGGAATATTTTCTCTTTTCCCTCTTTTCCCTTCTTGTTTTGGAAACAAACATTGGAAGTTATCGAAAAAAAAATGCTCGATATGAATGGCGTTAACCTGACAAAAATCAGGATTTTTACGAAAACGGGGTGCCTTTTGTCTCCCGCGATAGTGGAGGGAAGGGTCGCTACGAGCACTCCCTCGTGTTTTTTTTTTGGAGATATAAATCGCCACTATGGTAGCCTATATAGGTCTACCTACCGCGACACAACAGAGCACACGCGTTTTGATGATAGTTCTAACTCGGGACTGTGTCCATATAGCTCTGTAGGTGAAGCTCTCCCCAAGTTTTTTATTTTGTATTTTTTTTTATCCTCCGGCGGATGGGTAAACATAAAGCTTACGTCCTCCACACTTCCACGTCTCACTGCGTGTCGTGTGTCATTTCAAAGAATGCACCGAAGGAGGGGCGAGTGATAGTTCCCAAGGTTCTGCTAAACAAATGCAGCCGTTTTCATGTTACGAGTATATCACGAGCTTACTTACGTCAGTCAGACCGACCTATCGCGCATTGCAGCGGTCAGCACGATGTACGAAACGAAACGCAACCAAATAATCGATCACTCGAACTTAATTCCCCACGGCCGAGATTTCCCGCTTTTGCCTGCGTATTGTGCACGTATAAATCGTGATTTGAGATTGCTGGGCATTTTTAATTGTGCCGCTGATCAGTTTTTCCCTTGCGTCTCCTCGTCGTTGCCTGCCTGTTTGCCCCTTGCCTTCTTGCTGCCGCCAGAGATCGCCAACGCTGCCACCAGGAGCGCACGAGCGCACCCTCCGCCTCGATTTTCCTGCCTTGCAGCTTGTGGGGGTATGAGGTACTACAGGTAGAGCAAACACCGTTCAGTGAATAATATGGGGTACATACTTTTGAGACAACGAAAAAAGTTACGCGTACCCTCGCGCCCTGACTGAACGAGAACTGTCATCTCTTGAAAAACAGCTCCGATACTTGTAATACGTTGCGTAGCGCTGAGCGGATTCTGATGGGGTGAGAGGTTTCGTTTCGTTTCGTTTTTTTTTTTCGCGACCGCTGGAGTACAAGTGTGTCCTAAGGCCGCCTGTGCTCGTCGCCGGCTCCTCAGTGCATTGGGGCGATAAACAAAAAATACCAATACAAGAGTAAGCAGCCGTAGAAAACGGTGTCCACACAAGGGTTTAGTGGTTGTAGATAAAAATACGTACGAATATGAGCACGTTGTAGATCCGCGTCGAGTGATCTACGGTAGGATAGCCGGCCAAACGTACGTTGTAGATACCCTTGTCTGTTAAGGCGGTTATTATCGCCGAAAACATATGTCCTAAATTTCTCGATCTGTTTTTGTGATATTTGATTGTACGTCCTGATTTTTCTGGGGTTTTTTTTTGTTAAAAGAAGAATGCTACGTAAGCGTTCCTGATTTTTGCCCTCATTTTTTTGCCTCTCTGTTGAAATTTCCTACCAATCAATTTAGGAAATGTTTTTTTGTTCCTTTTTGTTTTTTCAAGCGTCAGAGGAAAATCAGGGCAAAACTATTTTCGATAAATGACGGCCCTTAGCTAGCCGCCGATGTGATTGTAGTGCGGCGACGCGGTGCGCGTATTTGTGTAGACCGGGGCAAAGGTCTTGCACCGCGTTTTATCCAATATAAAGAGATGGGTTCCAGTTTTTTGTTTCAGCGTCGGAGCCTGTACTACTGAGATACAATACCAGTTTGAAATAAAGTGTAGAGAGGAGAAGTGGGGGGGGGGGGCGGGGGCGCGTACTCATTTGTTGCTTGCCTTAGTAATTTGACCATTGACCACGCATCCCTTTGGAGACGGACACGTGTCAGATTTTTTTGTTGGGGTCTGTTTCGCTTAGCGTTTTGTGCATCTCAACCCTGTGTTGTGCTAACGACGTGGGGGTGAGCGGTAAACCGACTGCGGGCACGGCTAGGAGGGAGGAGTGTAAGTAGGGCACTACGTAGTCAGGTCCTGGTGAGGAGGGCGGCCGTGGCGTGCCATGCCATGCAGCAAAGTCGTTGTGGTTACAGCACGAAGCAGCGAATAGGCTGTTCGCCGCACCGAAGCTAGACGCTGATCTGCAGCGCTTGTGTGTGTTGTAGCAGAGTCTATCTCTGAAGTTTTGATTTCATGTTCCGGGGCGGGGGGAGGGGGGGGGGGGTTATGTGGGCCCTCCGTAATAAGTTATACCTGGGCGCGGGGGGGGGTCAATTATTTAGGGCCTCCGTAATAGTTATACTTGGACTTTGGCTCGTATCGCTGCCCGATCGACATTATTACGTAGCGATCACCTGGATTTTTCGTACAGTGTTAGCCACATGACAAGTTAGCTCCCACCATCTGAAAAAAAGGAGTTAATTGGCCGATGGCCTGCCAGTCATTGGTGTGCGCTTACGACAGGAGGAGATACATTCCTACTTAACAACTGGGGACTGCGTGCATGTATCATCGCAGTGAACAGGGGAAGGGGAGGGGGCGTACTCTTTTCTTGCTTGCCTTACATATTTTACCTTTGACCACGAACCCCTTTCGAGACGGGGGGGGGGAGGGGGTAGCAGAGGCATCAATCGGTCCTTACGACGCTACTGTCTGTGTAGAGTGTACGACGTATGTGTTGTGTGAACACCTCGTGCGTTTAGCCGACCCGTGTTTGTGTTTTTTGGGCGTTTCACGTGTTAAATTTATACCTGGTAGCGTTTATTGCCGGCTTCCCTCATTTGAGGGCTCAGGAGGACGGATGTCCGTGCGATGTCACACATCGAACATCTGTGCGGCTTTTCCGTTAGCCGGCGTGGGGTTTCTACTGTAATTAGGCCACATATCGAGGGATCTGCGTCATGAGCACGCGGAGGAAGGGAAAGAATCAAATGGCATCTTCGAAGGCGCCAATTAATACATCGTGAAGTGTTTTTGCTTGTTTCCCCGGTGTGGTTGTCCACTGTGAAGGAAGTGTCTGAGCCCTCTCTCTGTATATATCCCAATCTTGTCTGCCCCCGTTGTTCTTGAGTACGGCAACGAACCCGTGATAAGTTTCAGCTCTTCGATCAAATCGATTTATCTTTTCTGAAGCGTCCGTTAAGTAATGGTACCTGGTAAATTATTTCAAGTAAAAACTATGTGGTCGTATACATGTACTCTTGATTGTGGCTTTTGCGTGTGCCCCCTCCCCCCCCTTTGCTTGTCTCTGGACAGTGGCTACTAAGACCCCCCCACCTATTGCTGTCTCTGGAAGTGGCTACTCCAGAAACCAACTCATTTGATTGGAGGATGTCGTCCATATGCAAGTCCGCCTCACAGGCGGTCCTTAAATAGTATGCAGCCCACCCTTCATGCGACTTGCCTCAACACCTCACGGCGCTTCGCGGTCGTTGCAAGCAATCGCTGCCTGGTTGGTGAAAACTCAACGTTCTCTGTCCCGGCATTGTAGGCATGCGAGGGTCTATCGCCATACGACTACGGCAATGCACGATAATGACAACCCCCCCCCCCCCGAGCTTTTTCCTGGTTGGTGAAAACCCAACGTGCTCCGTCCCGGCATTGTAGGGATGCGAGGGTATATGGTTACTATGGTCCCTCGTTATAAATAAGTCAGCAATTGCCTCCCCCACCAAGCTCGCCGAAACCCCCAGACGCATGGTACGGTAGAGGTGCACCGTCTTTTTTGCGGAGGGTGGCCACTCAAGGGGAGCTCTGAAATACCTCACCAAAAAATATATATTTTCTATATCGTATAGAAGAAAACAAAAATGCTATATACGACCCCGATGAAAAATGCCATGGCCTACACGTAAGTCCAATGTAACGAAACATATCGCACCACAAGAAATGAAATTAACGACGAGTTTTGGGTTAAGGAACCCTGTCATTCCGAAAACGTTTCAGCCAAAAAAAGGTATACCTCTGATGCCTCTATCGTACCAAGCGTCCCCCCCCCCCCAGCAGTACCAGACAAACTGTTCCCCATAAGATGCAGTACTCAATAAAAATACATGCAAACGGGCTCTTGGATTATCCTTTTGAGGTCTCTACAAAGTACGCGGACACCACTTATCAAAATTTTGTTTTTAGGATCAAAGGCTGAAAAAAAAAACACGTGGGGTTTCTAGGGCGTGTCCTGCACTAAATTCAGTAAAAAAAGCATTGTTTTTAATTATTAGCATCACATTGTACTTTAGCAGCTCAACTCGTATATATGATAAGGAGGTTGAAAACCTTAGCGATCTTCTGGACAAGCCGTGGTTATAACTAGGTGTCGTCCCCCCCCCCCGGTACACGGGCCTTCATGTTTATTGCGCATAGGGTTCATTCGGCATTCCCACTGCTCGTCGGTTCCATGGTGTCCATATGTTTAGTGCGAGAGAAAGTCAAGCCAAACATTATTAACTCCCAAAATTGCCAAGTGCTGTCCTGTGTACCAGGTATAGTGCTGTCGACGGTCACTCGTTTCGAAAAACCTCTCTACGTAGCCAACCATGTTTGGTCTACGCTGTGCACAGGTGCACACTCTAGACGATAAACCAAAATGGTAAAACCAACCGGATCACAAAACGATACCAGGTGTATGCAAGGGAAAAGCCTTCTGGAAACACTTGAGCCAAAACAAAATCAGAAAAAAAAACGGCCTGCCCCCGGAAACACTCTTACATAACTATAGTTATCAGTGTGCTTTGCCCTCTAGAACGTAGAGATATCAAATGTACTTTGACCTCCAGAATATTTTCGCAACGTGCTCGATCTCAGCGCTCCGAGTCATCAAGCAAATGCACTAGCTAATTTCCTCAGCAGCGTCCTGGCGTGCGTGCTCAAAACGTGCAGCTGTCTTTCATGCCCCGGCCCATCCTCCCGGGCGCCGGGGCTCCATGAGTTGTGTGCCGATGCGCTGCGCAAGACAACACCGAGAAACAGCGCACACATTGCGGGGCAAAATCATTTTTTTTAATAGGGGGGGCCATACGAAGTAAATAGGACCACATTTTGTTAGTAACAATAGGGACATATATAGGTTTTTGTGTATAACGTAGGTGCTATTTACTAGTGTTTACTATGGTCCCCCGTAAGAGTTCTGCGCACTCTGTACATAAAACATAAACCTGACTCTCAATTCGAAGCAATTTGTCTTCCAAACGAAAGTGCGCTCTCTAGCGCATACACGAGTTAAGGGTACATAGGGGCCGTCTACTTTCTTTTTTCTTCTTGTTTATTTCCATCCCATTTATGATCTTCGCATTTCTGTCCTTCTCCCTCCATAGTCGTAACTCAGATCCGGGGTCACAAAGCAGGCTCTTCTCCCTCCTCCCCACTACGGTTCGTGCCTTGATTTTTATCGCGCAGAGAGTTCAGCACTCCCAACGCTCGTCGATATTCATCGAATTTTGCTAACTCATGCTCTCGCGCTTTCCGCTAGTCAATATCTGTTTTTGCGATAAAAAGTCCCTACGAGCATGCACTCGGGGGGGCTCGAACCCACGACCTTGACTCTAACAGGGACGAGATCCACCTGTCATTTCACCGGGGACGCCGTATGTGACATTCTTCGACGCAAGATGCAGTCGAAGGTGTTGCGACGAGCGGGCTACGTAGCTGAGTGTAATACTTCGATCGCGCGTACTTACGGATCTTATATGTCCTCATGCAGGATGTACATCCCGTATGAGGGGGACACAATCTGAGGCTGTAGAATTCAGGAAGAAGTGTGTGTCTATCTTATATATATAGTCTATGTGGCAAGCTTACCTTGCAAGCTTCGTGAGCATGGTCGGTGATCGTAAAAAACAAATCTCGCGCAATTGTTCACCTACTTGCCAAACATGGGGCGTCAAAAACAGCAACTACATAGCACCATATCGTCACAGGAGGCGCTTACGCTTCGTTGGGACAAGGGGCTTCCCCTCCTCCATTTCAGGACTCCTGCGCACCTGGTGTTTGTGTTCACGCATCCTCGTCCTAGTCGTCATCCCGCAGCTCGATGTTTTTCCGTCCGAGAGCCACGAGTCGACAACCCAAAAGACGCCGAAGAAGCTATAGCTACTGCTCTGCGATACCGACATTCCACGCACGATCGCTGGTAGACGGCACCAGTACGCCCCACTGAGTTTTGTTGCTGTGAAAGGCGAAGCATCAGTCATGGGGGGTGGGGGAGGGGGGAGGGTGTGTGCTCATTGTCATGCATGGGCGTAGTCGTATGCCCTGAATGAGACCCTAGCATCCCCACAATGCCGGGGGGGTGTCCATGCAAAATTATGTTTTTGGCACCACGAAGCGTTTCGACTTTGTCGTAACTTAAAAACCAGGAGTTTTTTTTTTTAATACTATTCTTCCATCCCATTTATTATCTTCACCCTCTCTTTCTCTCTCCTTCCTGGTCGTAGCTCAGATCCGGGGTCACAAAGTAGGCGGTTCTCCCTCCTCCTCGCTACGGTTCGTGCCTTGGATTAGTATCTCGAGAATATTTCAGCCCTATCTTTGCCTCGTCGACTCGCATCGTTGGGGAGAGTTGCTTCCGCAGATAGGTGCCATTCGGGTTTAACGTAGTTGACTTATGCCGATCACTCGCTGACCCCCGTTGCGGTGGGCTGATGGCTTGATCTCATGCTACCCTGTGCTTCAGTAGTGTTTTAACCGCTACCAGGAATTTTACGACGAGGCATTTCCTGGACCCCGCTAACCAAGATGGTGCACTGCGCAGAAAATCGAACTTTTGTGATGCTATAAATCTAATACGTACTTCGAAGTAGAACCTATAGCGCTCATGGAGGCTGTCAGTCCCAGCAGAACAAGCGAATACATAAAAAAAACGTGTGCGGTGACATGCGGCATCCCAACCACACATGCACAGAAGGCGACAGAGCGCTTTCCAGTTGGGCTCGCTCCGTCGTCGGCGAGACCATTGCGACACTTTCCATCACAACAGTCGGCGCTCTGCTTGCTCACCGTCTCGCTGCTGCCACAGCATCACTCTCTCGTGCAGCCACTCAAACCCTGCGCTGAATATGTTGCCGCCTACTATGCCCTCGCGCGACTTCTAGCTTCCGCCTGCGTCGATAACGAGGTTCGGGTGACGGTCCATAAATAAACGGTGGTGCATCTTCATGGCAGACCTACTTCAGGAGTATGGTACCCACGTCGCCCAAGAAATGTCGCGCACACGACCGAGAAAATGCACCGAAGAAGACAACACCCCAACTGCTGCGGTACGTATATAGACGGATGAAGATGTGTGAAGTACGCGTTATTTTGTTGGCACAGCTCGAGCTACTGTGTCGCTCTATCATACAAAGGGGAAAAGGTGCTTCAATTATGTTTTCTTGTTTTTTTTTTTTTCCCATCCCATTCATTATCTTCGCTCTTCTTTTCTCTCTCCCTCTTTAGTCGCAACTCAGATCCGGAGCCACTAAGTAGGCTCTTCTCCACCCTCCCTACTACGGTACGTGCCTTGCATTTTTATCGCGAGAATATTTCAGCACGTTCTTCCCTCGTCGACTCGGGTCGAATTCCGCCTACCCACGATACGAAGGCGCTCTCAGCAGTTGGTTCCTTTTTATTTTTTGCAAATAAAGTCGAAATCTCACCACGGTGGGGTTTGAACTCGGTTACCATTGCTGCTGTAGTAGCATTAGAAGCTGCCCACTAGACTACCGGTACATCGGCCCCAACATGCCCACGAAACTAGAAGTCACGAAACATCACCTTCCTGGGATGTTCTCTGCCTGCTTTCGCTTGGTCTTCCGCTTTCCCTCTGCATGACGCCACGCTCCTGGGCAGCTTCATCTCCCGCAGCTTTCTCCTGAGAACGGAAACCAGCAAGACCATGTGGAACTACAACAAATGAGAGCGTGCATACGGTGGGCGACACAGTCTAAAACAACAGCTGCACGCCTATTAATAGGCGAACGCGCGTTTACGTGTTGATAATATTAATAATCGGTTCCCTCACTATATCCGCATCAAAACGCACGAAGGGGACATGGCGGGGTCAAGGTGGCCCTCTAGAGGGGGGGCACACGCGTTAAATAAACCTCAAGAGGAGCGCCTGCTTTGCTCCAGAGCCCCTATTCCTACCGCTTCGACTTACGACGACGGCAGTATATGCGCAACATACAAAACGAAGTGATGTCGGTGCTACTGCTGTTGCTGTTGCTGTTGCCTTGGTGGTGGTGTTGTTGTTGTTGTTGTTGTTGTTGTTGTTGTTGTTGTTGTTGTTGTTGTTGTTGTTGTTGTTGTTGTTGTTGTTGTTGTTGCTACTGTTGTTGTTGTTGCTGCTGCTGTCGTGATGATGGTGGTGGTGGTGTATTCGCTTCATTATCTACGTCTTGCGGATGCCCTGTTCCAGGATGTTTCGGCTCTTTTTTTTTTGTTCGTTGTGGTTTGGGAGGGGTGGGCGACACAATGGGCGAAAACATCCGTCTCGCGTTAGAATACCTACCCCCCCACGCCGGAACTCGTCATATAAATATATGATATATTTATAGGTTGGGTTGGCGTCGGTTGGCAACGACGCTGTAAAACACGCCACTCGCTGCGTGAGCTAGACAACCAGGGTGCCGTTTTTTTTTTGTTATTTTTTTTTGGCGGTCACCAAAGCTGGACGGTCGAGTAGATCATTTGTGCGGGGTGGAGAACTCTTTGTTCCGCACAAGGGGAATGGTCGTATCACGTAGTGTTAATATGGTAAGGCGTCCGTGAGGCAGTTACATAGTAAAACCCATTGCTGTCTCCGGAAGTGGCCACACCAGTTAAAATTAAATTAACTCATTGAAGCTGTCGTCCATATGCAAGTCCGCCTCAGAGGCGGTTCTTAGCAGGATGCAGCTCACCCTCCATGCGACTCGCCCAATACCTCACGGCGTTTCGCGCTTGGTGCAAGCAATGTCTGCCTGGTTGGTGAAAACCCAACGCGCTCCGTCCCGGCATTGTAGGGATGCGAGGGTCTATGGTCATATGACTACGGCCGTGCACAACATGAGTACACCCCCCCCCCTTGCTGTCTCCGGAAGTGGCCACACCAGAAATTAAATTAACTCATTGAAGCTGTCGTCCATATGCAAGTCCGCCTCAGAGGCGGTTCTTAGCAGGATGCAGCTCACCCTCCATGCGACTCGCCCAATACCTCACGGCGTTTCGCGCTTGGTGCAAGCAATGTCTGCCTGGTTGGTGAAAACCCAACGCGCTCCGTCCCGGCATTGTAGGGATGCGAGGGTCTATGGTCATATGACTACGGCCGTGCACAACATGAGTACACCCCCCCCCCCCCCCCCCCCCCCCCCCCCCCCCACGCCGGAACGCGCTCAGGGCAGCACGAGCGCGCAAAAACAAAAACGAGCCAACTGGGGGCGCAACGTCGAGAATGACTTGAAAAGTATACATGTTATAGGACCGGGTGAGACACAGAGTATCCTTGCAGGTTTGTCTATTAAGCATTCTTGGTGTTACTCACTTTCCGTAGAATCAAGCGTAGAAGAGAGGCACCTTTTATTAATCCCCGAGCCAGATGACATCTGTCTCGATGGGCTTCAAGTATAGCCCTCAGATCTTATAATTACCCCGAGTACGAATGCCATCCAAGTTATACGAAAACGGACCAATCACCTATGAACAGAGGTAATTCCCGGCCTTCCTAGCCCATACCATTACATACAGCAGTAGTTTTTGCTTTGCACCCAGTTGTAGCGTTGTGCCTGTGTCCGCGCGCGGTCAAGACGGGAAAGGGCGTTTTCGCTGTAGGTTTTTGGCGCACCCAACCCGTGAGATGGCGGGACACGAGGGTCGAGGCACTTTCCTCTCACGCCTCGTTGGCACGCGGCTGCGTGTCGCGGGAGGAGCTTGGAAAAAAAAAGTCAGCCGAGGAGAAAAAATATACATGACAGTAGTGCTATTATTCGTACGGCTTCCCCCGGCTACAGTTACCTCCTTCTCTCCTTTGCTACATCAGCACTGGTGCTAACTACTGCTGCCCCAGGCAACAGCAGTGGCGATGAACATTGATCAGAGATGTAGGTCTTCGCGCCCAAATATATTTAGCAGTATCATCTTCATATTCTACATGCATCGATCTGGCCCTACCGCCGTGGGGGCGGGAGAGCCTTTTATTCCCTAGTATTCTTGCGATCATTGTGGTCGTATTTCCACATTATGACCTACTGTATTTATATGTGTAGGTGATATTTTTCACAGAAGCACAGAGTCGTCGAATGAGAGTCAGCGGCTCCTTCTTCCGCGGCGCGCAGGGGTAGGGATCCCGAGCGAAGAAAAAAGCAGGTCGGCGTTCGAGTTCGATCGAATCCGCGAAGCCGCTGCCGCGGTTCCCCGGGATGAGCAACGGGGGCATGTACGAGTCAAAACACGTGCCTGCAGGATGTGTGCCCACTGCAAACTGAAACAGCTACTCGCACGAGCTGGTCTGGCTTAAAAACCAGCCGCGGAAGTTGAATGGGTTTTTGCAGAGCGGTTTTGCGAATTTTGAGGCGGAAGTTTGCATGGCGCCCGGTACGCATACAACGGGCCAAGGTCCAAGGTGGTATCCCTAAAAAAAATCGGGGAGGAAAAATTATGACCGTTTCAGTGAAACGCCAACCTAGGAATCGACCGAAATATACGTTCAAAAAAAGTTTTTTTTTGTGCCAGCTTGAAGGCTTCTGGACAAAATTTCAGGTCAAAAATCGTAAACAAAGTGTTGCGAAAATCAGAATTTGGGTCTCTCATCGTACTATGTTATCTTAATTTCGTATTGGGATATCATGCACGCCATATCTCTTGACAGAGAACGAAATTAATACCAGGTAAGGGTGTCGATCGCTTCCCTATGTATGTACTTATGCCTCAAGGAACCCTCGCACCGAGCATATATCAACACTACCCGCAGCACCTACTATATGTTTCGGACTTTAGTAAGTGGGGGAGGAGGGAGAGCAGCCTACTTTGTGACCCCGGATCTGAGTTACGACTAGGGGGGATAGAGAAAGGAAGGGCGAAGATAATAAATGGGATGGAGAAACAAAAAAATAACTTCAATATCGATGTATCTTCGTACGTGACGGGATATGTTCGATTTGTGATTTCTCGACGACAAAAACTCGCATTCCAATTTTTCCAACGCCAAGAAATGCGCATCGTTCAGACCCAGGACCCAGGAGCACCAGCTGCAATTTATCGGGTCGCACTATTTACGTACTTCCAAACGATTGAGAAAACTGTGATGAAGTAAAAATGAGTACCAGGGTACCTGGGCACGTATGCACGTACCCTGGTATGATATATCACTCACACATGTACGTGCAAACATTTTTTTTTTTTTTTTTTTCCCCTCCAACGAGGGTGGTCGGGTTTTTTTTTCGACATCTCACAGAATATTTTGTTCGTTAGGGGGGGGGGGGTACTAAAACCAAGTGAAAAAATGAAAATAAAGATATATTTTTTTTCCACTTTCTTATTTCATCATGTGATCACAACGGTTGCAACAGTTTTCTATTCCGACCTCTGGGGGTGTGGTGTGTCGTTTTCTCTTTTTCTGGACGCCCCTGCCTCCAATGTAATATCTCCGCCCATCTTTTCTCTCTCCCTCTTCACGTAGTCGTAACTCAGATCGGGGGCCACAACTTAGGCTCTTCTCTTCCATCCCACTACGGCACGTGCCTTGCATTTTTATCGCGAGAAGATTTCAGCCCTTTCTTCTCCCTCGTCGACTCGCGTCGAGTTCCGCTTATATAACCACGCCACGAAGGCGCTCTCAGCAATTGGTTGGATTCGAACTCGGTTACTATTGCTATTAATAGTATATACTCGTAGCACTTGAAGTTGACCGCTACTCGTAGACTGCCGGGGTGACCTGTCCTCCACTAATTCCAAGTAGTTCGTTCACAAAACAGTATCTGACATAATATACAGTAGTAGTACAGGACACTTATTAATAATAAGAAACAGGAAATCTGGTACCAGGTTAGATTTCTTATTTGAAAGAGGGTGCTTCTACACTAACTTTAAGATAACGACCCCCGAGTTTCTTATTTCCCTCTAATTGTTAGCCTGGCTTTCTTATTAGCCTGTTTCTTATTATCAATACGCGTAGGTGTCCTTTTTTTTTTTTTTTTTTTTTTGGTCCATCCCATTTATTATCTTCGCCTTTCCTTTCTCTCTCCTTCCTGGTTGTAACTCAGATCCGGGCTCACAAAGTAGGCTCTTCTCCCTCCTCCCCCACTACGGTTCTTGCCTTGATTTTTTATCGCGAGAAGTTTTCAGCACTTTCTTCCGTCGCCGACTTGCGTCGGATTCCGCCTGCACTGCTGAATGCCACTCTGATTACTGATTACAGCAGTACTGCTGTACTGCTGCAGCTGCTGTACTTGGAACTCGGAATTAGAGTTGAACACTTTTTGCAGTAGTTTCGCTACGTACGTACGTATAATATGTACCAGGTACGTATTATACTTATACAGGGTTCGTATATACTACCAGACTACCAGGTACTTTGGATGTAAATGTGAGGACCGTTGGCAGGGTTATTCCGTCCAGAGTCCAGAGTGGCGCGTCGTATTTCTCGTCCTGCCATGCGTACGTATAGCGTACTATAAACTACCAGGTACTTCCGACGCAAAACTGATGGTCTCATAGGGTATCGTGGCAGAAAAAGTATGGCATAGGTGTGCAGCAGGTTACGCATCACTGCTGCTGTACTACAGCAGTAGCTCACATCGCTGCTGCTGTACTATTAATCAGGGATGCGTATTTCCTCACCCGGAACCCAAAATTTTCCGGGAAACAGCCTTTTTCAGCCTTTCCTAAAAATTTCCCCTATTTCCTCTCATTCGAGGAAAAAAGGCGTAATTTTTGGGAGGGGACAAAAATTATCATCCCCGGGTGGCCCATGCACTACATGAAGCACAAGTATAAGATTCGTTCAGGCCTCCGGACAGTCATTTTCGATCATTTTAACGCTACACTCTACGTATAATACCTGCACCAGGTACACAACAACAGTAGTAGTTGTGCACACTGCAAGTACTTGATTGAGTAAATGTTCTTCGGTTTCAGTTGATTTTTGATTTTTCACTTGTTCGCGTCCTCGTTGATTTCGCCCTGCAGACATTTGATACTGGAATAATATAACAACTGCCGTAGTGCTGATAGCGACCTCTCATGTACGAATTGAATATAGTCGTGCCGCGAGGTAAAAATCATCAGCGCAAAGCAGGAAGTTAGCAGTTAGTTACAGCAGTGCGCTGCTTCATACGCATGTAGCGATCGCGACCTTATTTTTCACTAATAAAGCTGTAAACATGGACGCTGGACGCCTCAACGAAATCCCAGCGTCCCAGCTGCATCTGCGCCGAGTGCACCCTTTCCATTCGAATATGTTATCTCATATGTATGATTATATTTTCTATTATTAATAGTACATTCTTTCGATGATTCCGCTCGCCATAACATCCAATTCGGCTGTAGAATATCACTATCTGTGTGATATATCGTAGGAGGGGCATGTGGGCGCCTACGTGACGCTCTACGCTGCTGCACAGCTTGGCAGCGTTTAACAAAAAAAAAAGAAGCGGGGGTTTCCATTCTATATCAAGGCGTTATTTTTCCGGGGATGGGGGACGTGAAGAATTTCAGAATAGTTATAGCGCGCAGAGGGGTTGCTCTGCACGCGGGTCCCAGTGACACTTCGCCACCATCGTATCGATATAATCGTTTGACGCGCTTACAACAGTACGAGTACGCACTATTGTGCAGCACGAGTACTGCTGCACTGAATAATATATTATTACGTATCCGTACTTTTCCATGATCGACGGCCACAGCGATGATGCTGCATTGACGTACTGCACTACTACTGTGTGTCGTCTGTGTGTCAGTGGGTCTACCCCCTTCATCCTGCTGCAAAATGATTTGTATTCGAAGATCTAGAACTACTGTTGTTGTGCCTGTCTGCACTGCTGTACTGAATCCATTTGATGCTGCTTACTTACTACGCGTATAATACGTCTGACGACGCACTCCGCTACTTGGCGCTTCTATCGCATCGATAGAATCCATAGTACTCGTAGTAGTAGAGAGAGGCAACAATCCTTTTGACTCGCACACGGGGTTTGTCGGCTGGGCGGGGAGCGGGTCGGGGCGCTGCCCCGACCCGCTCCCCGCCGCAAAGCCTGCAGATGTGAAGTGTGGCGACAAGTACTCTTCTTCTTGCACTTTCACGGCTGTACGTACTCGTAGGAGTGCATTCGCGCTTGTACGGCTGACGAATAATACGTACTGCATTAAATTCGCCATCAATCGCATCAATCGTAAATATTCCGTGTGTGTACGAATACGTACGAGTACGAGTACAGTTGTGCAGCATGTCAAGATGTCAAGTGTCAAGTACGTGATGCGGAGGTGCGTAACTTGTTGTGTCGTTTCATTTGGCGTTACATTTCGCACGAACATCATGGACCATGGACCATGGATCACATGGATCATGAAATCGTGGATAGACTCGGACTCTCTCCCAAAGCATGGGCCATGCGCCATAGAGAGCACGACGATTGGTTGTGTGCTTCGCATGACACACACGAACGACCGTTTGACCCACTCCGCTTCCTGGCAATTCCATTCAAACAATATATCACGGACGCGCATACACAGGGTTGCTAGCTGGGCGGGGCACGGGGGTCGGGGCTGCGCCCCGACCCGCTCCGCACCGCCTCGCCTGTGAAGTATTATGTATTGTTGTAGCTTGTGCGTACAGCAGTAGCTATGCCTGGTATTCATCATGTACATACAGCAGCTTTTGTAATGTTGCCTGACGTTGATGAGCAGCGTCCTCCATGTGTGTATGTATGTATGTATGTGCTCGTCAGGTGCTTGCGCACAACGCAGTTTAAATCAGCGTCCTCCACATTAATTATCGTCGGGTGCTACCGCACAGATCATGAAATCGTGGATAGACTCGGACTCTCTCCCAAGGCATGGGCCATGCGCCATAGAGAGCACGACGATTGGTTTTGTGCTTCGCATGACACACACGAACGACCGTCTGACCCACTCCGCTTCCTGGCAATTCCATTCAAACAATATTTCACGGACGCGCATACACAGGGTTGTTAGCTGGGCGGGGCACGCGCCCCGATCCGCTCCGCACCGCCTTGCCTCGCCTGTGAAGTATTACGTATTGTTGTAGCTTGTGCGGACAGCAGTAGCTATGCCTGGTATTCATCATGTACATACAGCAGCTTTTGTAATGTTGCCTGACGTTAATGAGCAGCGTCCTCCATGTATGTATGTATGTGCTCGTCAGGTGCTTGCGCACAACGCAGCTTAAATCAGCGTCCTCCACATTCATTATCGTCGGGTGCTACCGCACAACGCAGCGTATATCACCTCGGCTCAGCAGCAGCAGCAGCAGCACCAGCACCAGCAGCAGCAGCAGCACCAGCACCAGCAGCAGCAGCAGCACGCTGCTGCAGCAGTCCTCCACGTTATCGTCAGGTGGCTGCGCCGTCGCTTTGCACAGTTGCACTTCCCATGTAAAGCTCAGTACAAGTTCGCCCGTCACGATAACCGACTCGACCCAGAGCTATACTACCAAGCTAGGTTAAGTATTGAATCGGTATAACTTTATCTAGCCAAATGTCACAGATCCATATTTTTATACCAGGTACAACATGGCGTAGATGGATTGATGGGCTACAGAGCCAAATCGTGTTTGGAGTCGAACTAAGTAGGGGAGGGGATTACTAAAAAAAGATGGAATTAGACCTCGAAACAGATTTGAAATGTATGGTATTTGGGAAATTAAATAATTTCCGCGACAGAGCCCAGTAACTAAAGTCACTGGGAATTTCCTCTGAAAAAAAATATTACCTCGAGCCCTATTAATTTCCGGGAATTACCGCTACCGGGAAATACGCATCCCTGCTATTAATAGCTCGCACCACTGCTGCTGCTGCTGCTGCTGCTGCTGCTGTGCTGCTATGCGGCTGTATCCCACGATAACATGATTGCTATACTTTATCCTAGATACTAATTCAGAATTGCGGTGAAGGCGGCTCCGAGAACATGTGTGTCCGAAATTCAAGTCTCCGGTCTATCGGAAACCAGGACGAATTTATCATCCAGTTTCGTGTAGTGCGAACTTACGGAGCGGCCAAGAGACTCACCACAAGAGGTTCCACCACAAGCCCACAGTACTGCAGCCACGGAGAAATGAAGTCTGGAGCGACCAAACCTCTGTTGGTGTAATCTCGCAATCTCCAGCCTCCAGTCTCCAGTCTCCAGTCTCCAGTCCAATCTCCAAGTCTTTTTGACAACGACTTAGGATAGATCTTCCAGGGGTCGGGATGATTATTACGATTCTGGCGCTGGGAATCGAGGCACGGGCGTAGATCCAACCCAACCCTTTATAGCCCTAACCCTAACCCTATCCCTAATCCTAACCCTGGCACCGACTCGGGTCCAAAACGGGCCAGAAACGGGTCGAAAACGCGGCAATCTCCAGTCTCCAGTCCAGACTCTGGTGGCACCAGTCCAGCTCCAGGGTTTCGATTGGTTCTTAAGGCGTTACGATTGCAGGCATTCATAAAAGATCAAAATCCGAAGTTTCGTGCGAAACGGTTCTCCCAGTGTTTCTCGGTACCGGCTGCGTTCTGGTGTTCTGGTGTTCTGCCTCTTGCCTCGGCGACGGTGTGCCTTTACCCTCCAAAGTGCTCCGTGCTGCTGTTTCCTCTTCGTGGCGCGACATCCAAAACGGCTTTGGGTGTTCCAACTTTGAGCAAGATTGAGATTTCAACGCTACACAGCAAGATTTCATATTTCGAGAAGTGTAACACCTCTCGCGAAGAGTCGCCCATGCACCGGCGGTTCCTGAAGGTGAGGGATGCCTTCCCGAAGTCGGCGGATGAGCACGCCCAGCAGGTGGCGCGACTCCTGCAGCACAGACGGACAGAGCTGAACGCGGCGTGGGAAGAGCTCGAGGAAGGATGGAGCGCAATCAACGAGCGCATGGCAGAGTTCGATCTCAGGCCTCGTACCGACGAGGAGAGCATGGTCAACCTGAATGTCGGCGGCTCGAACGTTACCCTGTTTTGGCACCTTCTGGCAGAGACTGAGGGGTTCGAGGATTCGATCCTCGGCGCCTTGCTCGAGGGAGTGTGGGGCGAGGGGCGGATTCCCCGAGATGCCAACGGCCGCATCGTGCTCGATGAATCCCCGGCGTGCATCAAACACATCATCGTCCAAACTATGCTCAGAGCGAAGGGCCGGACGATTTCTTCAGCGAATAAAACACCCGCGGAGGGACTGCCGGAAGGTGCGGAGAACTCGGCGGTGGCTATCGACGACGCACCGTGCCTCACGTACACTGCATGCGTGGTGGGACTACCGGGATACGTGCCGGCGCATTCTAAGCACGTCAAGATTAACGGAGCCAGCACCATGTTGGAGCCGTTTGAAATTGCTCCGTTTAGTGCGACGATCAGCCACTGGGTCGGGGGCTCGACCGACGAAATGACGCTAATCTACCGCGCGACGCGGGACGGTTTCGGCGGCAAATTCTTCAGGGGCAGATGCACCACGCACAGCCCCAACACGGTCTCCCTTATTCGTGTGAGCTCGGGCGAAGGAAACGACACTGACAGTATCGTCGGGGGCTACTCAAGCCAGGCTTGGGACGAACCCGCTGTTACCTCCCCTGTCTGGTCTGCCGATGCAGAGAAGTTTTCGTTCGTGTTCATGCTCAAGGACGGCACTTCCACCCGAAAGGACCTATGCAAGCCCGTCAAGTGGGAAGCCGTGGATGGCACGTACAAAGGGCCGCGCATACTCCTGAACACGAACGCTGGTCCTTGCTTCGGCGTCGGGGACTTGATCACGAAGTTCGGTGATAATCCGTTGCAGGGCTGCACCATAGAGACACGCCGGGAGACGTTTGGCATCGGCATAGACTCCCCGTTCTTGGCCTTGAACGGAAAAAACGTCGTTGACATCGAGGTCTATCGCTGCTCGAAGCGACGGGTAGCAAGCCCATCCAATAAGACAGCCGCGCCCAACACCACCAGGTCGGGTGGAGATGCCCTCACCGATGCGGGATCCTTCGACGTCCGGTCTTTCGGCGAAACAATCGCGACCTCGCTCATGGAGGAGCGCGTGGTCCTCGATCGTGCCGTAAAGGAGAAGGAGGCGGCAGGATCAAGGGTATCGGCCGCCATTAGCGCCCTCCAAACCGTGTACGGTCCAAGCGTGGCGGCGGGCAAACAGGATACCGTCGTAGATCTCAACGTACGTGGGACCAAGATGACAACACTGCGCTCCACGCTGCAGGCTTGCCCGCGCTCCGCCCTCGCCACCATGTTTGATGCAGAAAGGTGGCCAGCTACCGACAAAGACACAGACGAGCACGGCGGGCGGCTGATTGACTGTGACCCGACCTGTTTCTCCAAGATCCTCGACGTGCTGCGGATGCGGAAGCGCGCTTCGTGGAGTCGAGTTGTGGCGGGGGAGAAAAACGAGGGGGAAGAGGGGGAGGGGGGGTGCGGCTGCGGTGTCCCGTCAGGTGCAGTTTTCATCAAGGAATCCGATGGAGAGGTATTCGGTGAAGTCGTCAACATGTACTTTCCGGGGTGCGAGAGCTTCATCATGGACCTGGTGCAGCAGGTGTAACCCGGCATGGACAGGTGCATACATTCCAGTAGCTTGGTGAGTTTTATTATGGGAGAGACTGTTGTGCAGAGACTGGTGGACACTTACTACGTGGTGCAGCAGCATCGCATTCTTGGCGAGGGACATTTGAGTGGCCCTTCAGAGATCATTCCGTGGTAGTTTATACCCGCCCTCGGCATCTGGTGTGTTTACTCCCGTGTGGGGTTTTCAAGTATTTTCTATTATATACATATTCGCTATCTCGTAGTGAAGAACGCTAGACCCACGTCCTATTGCTAATTAAATGAGCGCTTCCACATGGCAAAGAAAGGGGGCATCTAGGAATCCGAACGACTGCGTGCAGAAATTTAACTACATTTTAACTGCATTATTTTTACAGTACTGCAGAACGAAATACCCTATATACGTATATACGGACATAACACCAACTATCAGACAGAAGATGGATCTACCTTCATGCCTGGTGGAGCCATAACTTTTACCTGGTATGCATTTTAGCCAGAACACACTATTCTGACGCAAACAAACAAGTGCGGCTTTTTCGCAGGAGCAATCGAGTGTGATGTGTAAGAGGGCGTTATCGCGGCACCCTAGTTGTCGGAATTCCCTCGTCCGTAAGTCAGGCTGGAGCCTGGTGAAGGGTTTCGGAACGGGCAATGCCACCCTAGAGGGGTGTTGGCTTATATGTATGGGCTCCTCACATGCGGGGAACTCCATATATCATCCGAAACGTTACTTCGAAGAAGAAGATTGTTTGTGGAACCCGACCAGCGTTTCTCTGTGCTATATATACACTAGTTTCCTAAAAATATATGCTTCGTACTACAGTAGAAAAAATATCATACTAACCGGTTGATGCTCACTGGAGGAGCTCAACCGGTCCCAGTGACAAAATATTGCCTCAGAAGGCAAAGCTAACTGCAAAGCCCCTATATATGGTATACCGTGGGATGAGTTGCACCACCACCACCCCCATCACTACGTATGCAGTTCCAAGACCGCGTCGAAGGAGGGCGGCCACCCGCGTTTTTTTTTGTAGTTTCCCAACTTGAATAAGATGTGCCAGTAAAGGGCAGGGTCCACCACATTATTCCACTTTTTATACTTAAGTGGAAGTAAATAATTTACGTCCATGGACGTGAATTTTACTTCCATGGGCGTAAATGTTACTTCCATGGAAGTTGTTTTACTTCCATGGAAGTAAAAAAATACTTCCATGGAATCCACGGAATCTTTCATGGAGGTATAGAGTGTTTACTTCCCTCGAAGTGAATTTCTCTTCCACATTCCGTGGAAGTTTCCGTTTGAAGAGGGCCTACCGCCACTAGACAGATCTACGACGTAGTGTAGTTCCGCGCTGCGCGCTACACGGTTTTCAATATTCCGTTTGTAATTGCTCCACGTTTTGGTATTCGGGATGGGCCCACTTTGGCTCGGATGGTGTACCAAGTGGGAGCAGGGGGTGAATTCATGCCCCTCGCTTCCATTTTTTACTTCCATGGAAGTAAACTTATAATTTATTTCCAATTTACTCACATGGAAGTGAAAACGCTTCGATGAAAGTAAAACTTTATTTTCATGGAAGTGAACAAACTTCCATGCAAGTAAATTGGAAGTTTGAATTACTTCCATACGGAAGTTTGAATTACTTTCATAGAATCCACCTTTGAAATAAATTTACTTCCATGGAAACTTTCATAGGAGTGAACTCCAAAGTAAAATAACGTGATAAGATCGCAATAACGACTATAATAGGTATGAAAAAACAAAACATGTTTAATCCGTTGTTTCTTCACCCTCTTCGTCGCCTGGTCGCTGCAGGTTTTGCTTGCTACGGACAGAGGTCGCCACCAGCGTTGCTATGATATCAAGACTGCTCAAGAACAACGTACGAATCCTTCACCCACTGCTCTTTTTACGTTTGCAGTGTGTGAGGTATGACGTTGTATACAGGCCTTAACTCCACAACATTCAGTAGACGGCGTACGGCCAAAGACACACACTTAACTCTCCCCCGCAGGATGAACGACTGCCACAGTCAGTACCGTACGTACTGCCTGCACAGCTCGTATACTACACAGTAGTGTAATGCTGTGTAGGGGTAGTGCTGGGAGAATGGTGGTGGGGCGAGAAGCTGTAACTGTTTTAACAGCTACTTAGCTACAAAGATAGCGCATGCCGAAGCAGACGTTCCACAGCTTTTCTTCACAAGGAAGGGTGCGTCAATTTTTTACCGAATATTTCTACGACTACAGCGTTGACGTATATATGTACAGGATGAAGAGTACACCAGTGAGGATAGGTGGGGGGCACACGCGAGAGGTTTTTGTCGGGTTTGTTTATTCCATCTGAGTCGAACTCGCAGCTACATGTGGCAAGGAGCGTAGGCCGATTTTGACCTCGGCGAGGAAGTTGCAAGGTAGGATAACAGGACATGCACTTATCACCCCCTAGCGAGGCGGGCGAGCGTGTGTGACGTGTTACGCAAGTAACGGACATCACCAACGAGTGGTGTTTGCTTTTACTTGTGCCGAACTTGGACAGTGATCTGCAACCTGCGCGAGTTCTAACAAAGCCTGCTAACAGTTTGTTTTGATTGTTTTGTTTGCTCATGTTTGCGTGGACTTCACGGTCGAGTCGTTACGATAAAATACCTCCCAAAATCGGACAACAACAAGCGTGGAGAGATTGATGGCATGGTGTCTATCGTCATCAGCGCATCCTCTTTGTTACGGAGAGGGGGGATGCCCATGCGTGTACCATGTACACTGCTAGTCTATTCTCTATATTAGGTACGGCTGCGGTAACCACTCAAACTCTGCATACATGTCGGCACTGAGCGCAAAGGAGGACATTCTTCGATACTCGCGACGCGATAATTAAACAAACATGTTATTATGCACTTCAAGCTATGATTACACTGTTCGTGTTCGTTCACTATTTTTTTTGTCAGGTTGCTAACGCTCCTATTTGCTGCATCTCCTTTTGCAGAGCGCTCAAGCGGCCGGTAATCTGCCCCATCCACCACCTCGTGCGATTTCCCCTGTCGTCCACACGGCGTTAGGGACGCATGCTACGGTAGAGGCGCACCACGTTTTTTCTGCCTTCTGAGGGTGGTCACTTATTGCTTGAGGAGCTCTATACCTCACCCAAAATGGGATTTTGGAGGGAAATAAAAGGGCTGCTCGTACCCGATTAAGAACACCATGGGCTAACTGTACAATTAAACACATTGCAACACAAGAAATTAAGAAAATTCCGACGATTTTAGGTTAAGGGCCCGTTTTAACGAAGAAACAAAAAAAATCAACTTGGAAAAAAAAAAAATCAAATCCGCTTCTCATTGGTCAGAACCCGCACCACCACCCAAGATTATACCCCAAGATCCTAATATTTGGTGCTGGTGCGTGCGTTGACCAATGAAAAGCTTATTTTAATTAAAAAAATTCCAAATTGAATTTATTTTGTACTCGTTAATATGGGCCCTAAGGCCCCCAATCATTTCAGAAAAAAAAAAACCCAGCCAAACATTGCTATCTCTATCGTAGCACGCGTCGAGGCAAGAAACCAACCAACCGCAATGGGGAATTCTGTGTTGCGAGCACCCGACGGGAAAACGTCAAAACGGTACACTGAAGCAGCATCAAGGCGTGCAAGATGCCAATCATTGCGTCGCGAAGTGAATCAGCAGCACAGCAGTGTTCGCTGCGGTCGCAGCGTGCGTAAATCATAATCGCGTCTATTCGAGTTATTGAACAAGGAGGCAATGATTTCATTAATCATATACCAAGCGAGACACCACGGCAACCCACGCAAAAGGTGATTGACATATCAGCTCGGCCGGGAGATGGTAAAAATGCATAGCTTTGCAGCCCCTGCTAAGGTGTTGGGCACCTCAAGAGCCCACAATCTCCCGTAATATACAACCTCCCGGTGCCCGCCCACAATTTATCTACGCAAGCCCCAGCCCCGGGCTGCGACCCAAGTATCAGCCCCAGCCCCAGCCCGAGCCCAAACCCCGACACAATCCCCATATCCAGTCCGAGTCCAAGCCCCGACTCAAATCACTAGCCCCAGTGCTAACCTATAGACACAAAGCCCCAGCTCTAGCCCTAGCCCCCGATCTAGCTCCCGTTCTAGCCCTAGACCCAGCCCAAGCCCCAGCTATTGTCCTCTCAGGAGCTGGAAACACGAGTAGTGGTTGAGAACCTCCGCTCCTAGAACCACCCACATGACTACCCAAAGTTTCTGGACACTTGTCACCGGCAGATTATTTTTTTTGTGACTGAGGAAGTGCTCAATCTCAAAGCACTACACTAGAACCGCTATTGGTAAGCATTGCACACCGACTGCCCTCAGAAAAAAATTCATGTCGTACATGCTGACTATTGACAGATGCGATTCCATGCTCGGTCCAGTCCTCCGGGGCGCGGAGCTCGGTGTTTCCTGGGCCGGTGTGCTGCGCAAGAAGACATCGAAACGGCGCACACAATGCGCGGGGCAGAAGGAGGGTGGAGGCTATAAATACTCGATATGAATGTATGGACGTAGAGCTCTGATTCTACTTTTGGTATACCCTAGTACGAAGTCTGTGAGGGAAAAAGGCAGCGTCTTTTCGGCATATCGTCGTGCTTTGCGCGGACCACACGCACAAAGGCAAACGTTGCAGGGTGTCTGGTAACGGGAGAACACCAGAGCCAGAGAACATTGTGGGTTGAACCTACTGTATTTTACATTTTACTCGATTCTTGCAAATGCCGATTCAGGAGCACGAAGGAGTTTCTAGTTTTTTAGCAGAGGGCTTATTTCCAATCTGCGCGGTCAGCGAACTGAAGGAGCACGAATCCAGTGCAAAACGAGTATTCGAGGGGATACGTGAGTCGATCGGCGGCCTTGTCACCGTCCACAACGTCAGCGACACCAAGTCCGTCGTCGAGTATGTCACCAGTCCAAGGGTCAGGCAAAGGGATTTCATTTAAAGCTTAGGTCAGCCGACAGCGTTGTCAGCGAGATCACATCGCCCCACCACAACTATTGTAGCCGACACTCTGATTTCTCACCCGCTCCGCTGCCGCAGCACGTTCTCTCGCTCAGCCGCCCGATCCCTCGTTGCATTTCTCGCCGCCTATGCCCTCGCATGACCTCTAGCTCCCGCCTGCACTGTCGCAACGCGCTCTCTCGTTCAGCTACCCAATCTTAAGCTGCACTTCTCGCCGCCTATGCCCCCGCATTATCTCTAGCTCCCGCCTGCAGCGAGAATGAGGTTCGGGTAGACGGTCTGTGAGAAACAATGGTGCACCATAACGAGAGAGGGGCCGGGCCAACAAGTAAAGGCCGCACCACACAGGAGGACGACCCGAAGCACTTCACGGTAGTCTACTAAATACTGCAGTAGTGGTCCCTCTATAGTGCCGGTTGAGTAGTGCCGGCTGCCCGTTATAGTGCCTGTGGAATCGCTTGGCACAGACAGATGCGAGTCACCAGCGTGTCAGTGTGCGGAGTAGTGCCGGTTGCCGCTATAGTGCCGGTATTACTGGCTGGCGCCTACCGTCACTACGTATAGAGGCACCACTACTCTGTTGAGCTAGATATCATAGCGCTGTACGTAGGTGATGCCGATTTACAGCTGGTGTACAAATCACAAATCACTCACAGATCATCAGCAGAACAGGCCTCCATCGCCCTCTGCCTACTTCAATGCCACGAAAATGCGAGAGGGCGAGTTCGCAAAACTCAATGCAAGCTGACGAACGGGAGTACTGCTGTAGTGGGAATGCTGAACCCCTTGCGCCATAAAAAGTGAAGGCACGCATCGGGGGGGGGAAAGGGACGACACCTGTGACTACGAGTACGGCTACACTGCTTAGTATGATACGTGCTGCTGTAGTCCAGCAGGCAGGCCGCTGAGGGCTGAGCGTAAAAAAATCTCCCGCCAGTTAAACTGTATACTTGTACATAAAGTAAAAGCGATAGACTAATCTCCCAACCTCCAGGAAATTGGTGTACCTTCTCTTCTAAGCACACTTCCGTAACCTTGCAACCTTACTTGCAGGTCCAGCTTGAAGTGCTCCGCTATTCTCGACCTTCGCCATGCCTACCACTCTATACGCTGCTGCTGCTGTACTGCGGACGCAAAAATGGCGAATCTACCATACTGTACATCGTCGTACAAAAACGACAGCACAGCAGGCAGCCCATAGCGCGAGGCGTGGTCACTCCTTGATAGCGAATACTTACGGAGGTTAGGAGCTTGGCGTCTAACGCCGACCCTCCGACCGGAGTGCGCAGATGACTACCCTACATGAAGATTCACTACGTACTCGTAGCAGCAGGTGGTCACTACGTACTGGAGGCACCGCGATTTTGCCTCGCACCACTCTGCTTCGAGAACATGTGTATCTCCAATGCAAGAAATCCCTTCTCTATTGGAAATTAGGACGTGTTTCTCCACCAGCTACTGCCAGGTTGCAAGACAGCCTATATATAGACTATAGACTTACATCCTGAGCTTCCCCGACAAGTCCTCAGCGCTGAAACCCTCTGGGCACGTGAGGCGTGGGAGCCGCAGGCTTCCATGTTGTGTTCAATTTTCGTTGAACTCTTTGCGGGAGGGCTTCGATAAGTTCTAGAGGCGTTACGGTTTCACAGACAAAAAAAAACAAACTCCGGTACCCGCGTATGGCAGGTGCGGCGGCGTATTTCATCGATGAAGCAAGCTCGATGAAGCGGAAACAAGACAAGAGCCTCCAGTATTGATCATCATGGTGGCTTCCAGAAGGTTGGGGTTGGGGTTGGGGTTGGTATATAATACTCTAGACTCTAGACATTGTTTCCGAAGCGGCGTGCCGTCCAAACTCCAACGAGCTTCCAACCACACACACACCACACAACACAACACCTGACCGAGAACAACGGGCCATGCATCGGCGGTTCCTGAAGGAGAGAGATGCCTTCCCGAAGTCGGTGGACGAGTACAGCCAGCAAGTGGAGCAGCTTCTACAGCACAGGAGAGCAGGCATGGACGCGGCGTGGCAAGAACTTGAAAAGGGATGGGACGCAAACAGCGAGCGCGCCGGCACACTGAAGGTCAGGCCTCGAACCAACGAGGAGGGCATGATCAGGTTGAACGTGGGCGGCTCGAACGTTACCGTGCCCTGGCACCTCCTGGCAGAGGTCGGGGGCTTCAAGCGTTCAATCCTGGGCGCCTTGCTCGAGGGGGTTTGGGGTGAGGGAAGGATTCCCCGAGACGCCGACGGCCGCGTCGTGCTTGACGAGTCTCCTGCGTGTATCAAGCACATCATCCACACGATGCTTGGCCGTTCGAGTTCAGTTGCACTGGGGCTGCCGAATTGTGCGGCGCGTTCGGCAGTGGCTACTGACGAGACACCGTGCCATATTTACACCGCACACTTGATGGGACTGCCAGGATGTATTGCCTCGCATCCCAAATACGAAGGCAGCACCATACTGGAGCCGTTCGAAATCGCTCCTCTTGGCGCGAAGGTTCGGGAGTGGGTTGGGGGCTCGGCCACACACATGACGCTGATCTACCGCGCGACGCGGGACGGTTTCGGCAGCGAGCCGTTCACAGCTAGATGCACCAAGGACAGCCCCAAGACGGTCTCCCTTATTCGGGTGAGTTCGGGCAAGGGAGACGGCGACGGGGACAGTGTTGTTGGGGGCTATGCTGTCTACCCTTGGGATAGCGCTGTTGGGAGCAAGCAGCTAATCGCTGAAGAGATGTTTGTGTTCATGCTCAAGGACGGCAGTGCCACCAAAAAGCGTCGGCTGAGCAAGCCCATCAAGTGGAAACCGAACCCTCTCTACTTGAACCATGTGCTCAAAGTGCCTCGAACCGGTGGCCCCTACTTCGGCGGGGGCGACTTGGCTACGATCGTCGACGAGACATCGGGGAGTTGCACCATCCAGACCAAGCGAAACCAGTATCATTTTCAGATCGACCCCTGTTCCCCGTTCTTGACATTGAACGGGAGAAGGGTCGTTGATATTGAGGTCTATCGCTGCTCGACGACAGCCCCACCCAGTACCGCCGCGCCCAGCACCACCACTCCGGGTGGCGATGCTCTGAACTACACGAAAGCTCACGACATCGATTCGTTCGGCCGGTCGATCGCAACATCGCTCATGGAGGAGCGGGTGGTGCTCGGCCGTGCCGTGAAGGAGATGGAAGCGGCAGGGGCGAGGGTATCCGCTGCTGTTGGCGCCCTCGAAACCGTGTACGGTCCAAGCGTGGCGGCGGGCGAACAGGACACCGTCGTGGAGCTCAACGTACGTGGGACGAGGATGACAACACTGCTCTCCACCCTACAGGCTTGCCCGCGCTCCGCCCTCGCCACCATGTTCAACGAAGAAAGATGGCCAGCCACCGACGCAGACAAAGATGGACACGGGAGGCGGTTAATCGACTGCAGCCCGACCTGTTTCTCGAAGATCCTCGACGTGCTGCGGATGAGGAAACGCGCTTCATGGAGATGGGACGCGGCTGGGGGGGCACAAGAAGAGGGGGAGGAGGTGGAGGGGGAGGAAGAGGAGGAGGAGGAAGAAGGGGAGTGGGAAGGGGGAGGGGAGGGTGAGGGGGATGAGGGAGAGGAGGAGGAGGAGGTAGAGAACGGCGGCCTGCCGGTTGGAGTGTCTATCAAGCAAGCCGATGTGGAGGCCTTCTGCGAAGCCGTGAACATGTACTTCCCGGGGTGCGAGAGCTTCATCACGGATCTGGTGCACCCGGTCTAACCCGGCGTGTGGACACATGTACTTAACATGCCTGCAGCACGGTGAGTTGTTTTCCAAGAGGCTGCTGTTCGGCGGGTGTTTGGGGTTCCAAAGCTGCCGCTGTAGGCTGTGCAGCAGACAGCACAATACAGGCCCCTTTCGGTTATTTATTATAGTTTAGCTGTCGCTAGGAACTCGCGCGTAGGGACATTTGTAACTGTCATCAACCTGGGTGCGTGGGTGGATGGTGGACGGCAGTTGTTGTTGAATCGTCGCCAAAATCTGTGTTTTTTTTTTCTCCCCCATTTAGTGTCTTTGCACTTCTGTCTTTCCCCCTCCCTAGTCGTAACTCAGATCCGGGGTCACAAAGTAGGCTCCTCTCGCTCCTCCCCCACTACGGTTCTTGCCTTGATTTTTATCGCGCAGAGGGCCCAGCCTTCCCAACGCTCGTCTATTTTCATCGAATTTTGCTAACTCACGCTCTCGCGCTTTCCGCTAGTCAAGATATTTTTTTGCGAGAAAAAGTCCCTATCAGCGTGCACTCGGGGGGGGGCTCGAACTCACGATCTTGACACTAACAAGCTTCGTGGTTACCTGCTAGCCCACCGGGGCGACCGGCCCAAAATCTGTTGCGCGGTCGCAACACGGGCTCCAATTCTACGATATCCAGCCAGCTCGAAAGGAGTCCCTAAAAAAAACAACACAGCAGCAGCAGCAGCAGCGGTCACCCCTAGCCTTCTTGTGCAACGCCGTACAGCTGAGATCTCCTGGTGTTGTTCGGCGCTGGTGCTGTACTTGTACTGGTATTGGTTGTCTGTGTTGGTTTGGTGGACGTCGTGCTCAGCATCATGCTTTGTTGAGGATACGCTACGTAAAAAAACAACTGTTTGTAAAATAAATAGGGCTGGGCACTGGCTGACTCAGTCAGTAGCGATGTATACTGTCGTCAAAATCAATCAGTATACTGGATTGCAGCAGTATGTTGTCTCTCCTGTCTCATCTCTCCTTCCGAAACGCATTTGGTGGGTTTCCGTACTATATTATGGTGTGTTTCTTGGACGTACATGAGAAAAAACCTACTGGCAACTATACTGGCCTGGTCAATCAGTAGATTGATACTGGCAGTAGATTACTACTGCCAGTACATACTGTGCCAGTGCCCAACCCTAAAGAAAAGGCTTCAGCTACGACTATATATCGAGAGCAGTCGCTCGTTTTTTTGTCGCCGTCAAAATTAGAAACTCGCACTCGCTCGTAATTAAGTATATATCATACCAGTACTCGTACGTATATACGAAGTACGTGTTTTGGTTTGACGGCACCCCCACCGCTGCTGCTGTTGTTTCTACTCCAGAAAGGAGTTTTCACGGGTTGTCATGCTTTGTCTCTCTGGTGTGTATCCCGCGTCCCGTGAGAAAAAGAAGGTTGCCACCCGCAGATGCACGCCATGTACGGTAGATATGCACAATTTTTTTTCTGAGAGTCGTATGTAGTCACTTGAGGAGCTCTATACCTCACTCAAAAACTGATTTTGGTGGAAGATAAAGGTGCTATCCGATGAACAATCCCATGGCTGGCCGAAGTACAAAATGGAAAATATTGCAACACAAGAATGAAATTTCGACGATTTCGGATTGACCCCTTAAGAACTGGCCCCACGTATTTGGGGAAAAACTACTTGGAATTAGTGTGCGATTTATTTTTGAGTTCTGAATGGGTTAAGGAGCCCCGTCATTCAGGAAAAAAATCAGCCAAAATAAGGTATATACCTCTTATCATCGTATTCATAGCACGCGTCAGGGATCAGGGACACACTTGATGCCTTACGAGGCTCACCCCTTGAGGAGCTCTACACTATTTGTAAGTCGTGAGTAAGTCACCCAAACCCTCACCTTTTTGAGAAAAGTGAAAGGGCAGCCCGATGGACAACGGCCTTCATGCTATACAAACCTCGTGTAACAATACCGATATGCTTCCCCAGCGATGCCCTATTGGGTAATGCCTGATTTGAGGAGCGCCGCCGGTCAGAACTATTGTCTCATGAGGCAAAAAAAGTGCAACCTCTCTGTCGTATATACGAGCATGCGTCATTTATTTTACATGTGAGATTCGACCCTGGCATTATGACATATTATATGTACACACGTGTAAGATAGGAGGGCTGCTGGACGTCCGGTTTCGGAGCAATATGATCATCTGAATGTATCACCATTTGGGTCCCAACCCCTAACGCTCCTGAGCAAGGCAATTTCCGCAGCTATTCCCTGGCCTTCTGATATTTGGGATCGTCACTCTTCCTTTTTTCTTTTTCTTTTGGACGTTTTGTTGTGATTTTGTTTGTTCTCTCACTGTTTTATATATTTCCAGCCTCGCTGCCATCATGTTGTGGATGCTCCGTTTTACGTCGTATCCCGGCAATTGCCGTCATTTTCCCGTGATAATCGGCACATGACTACGATAGCTGTGGTATTTCCGCGATTACCGGTGCGAGATTGACCGGCGAATTTCGCCATGCTACCGACGTTACTACCAAATTACGGCGATTTCCGTCGTGTAAACGCGATAACTACTCTGTCACATTACCGCGATTACCATCGTTATAGCCGCGTTCATCGTCGTATCACCGTAGTCACCGCTGCATCACCATCTTATTCAGTATCGACCAAAAGTCAATAACGACAGTTTTCCAATACCGTCCCGGGCATTCCCAATGCTGTACGTATCGTTACCCAACGAACAAACAAAAACATACCTGCGTCATACACACCCGGCCGTTTTGATGGCGGCTCTATTGATGCAGTGTACTGGTAAGAGGCATTGACTTCTAACGGACCGTTCAGTGGTGAAATAATTATGTCGCGTAAAATGGCAACATGTACCAGGTAGCTCATTGTTTTTCTTCTTGATAAAAAAAAACTAAACATCAGTCTTCTGGTATACCTGGTACCTGGTATATCTCCTTTGTTTTTGCAGCTTTCTGCCCGCAACGAAAATTTCTATATACTACGTACGTGCCAGGTATATATTTATATATATATATACCGGTGTGTTCTACCCGACGGAGGTCATTGTTGCCCGCTTTAATGAGAGCCGATCGATTATCTCCCACCAGGTGAATATTTTGTTTTGTTGTCCTGTTTTTCTTTCACACACAGTAGTATGTGTACGAAGTATACGAGTATAATAGCGATAAACATGAATACAACACCCTCTACCAACAAGAGACGTAGTATAAATGCCTTGACTCTGCACGCGAGACACCAGCTTCTTTGAGTGGTCCTCCAGGGTGTCATTACCATACAATTTGGTCCATGTACATACGGTAACCGTGTTCACCACAGCCATCGCCGCCTTCGCATGTTGCGCCTTCTAGATTGCCGTGTATTCGAGGTACAGCAGTAGTAAGTAGTATGCCTAACCCGAGCTTGGTTTTCATGTTTTTCCATTTCCCTCGTCGCATGTACCCTGGAGTCGCGTCGCCGTTTTGTCGGCTACAATGCGTTACCGCGATCACCCGTTACCGCCGGTACATTGTGTGCACTGGGTTCCCGAGGCAGCCTACGACAGGGGGGCACGAACACTTGTTTTTTCCTTGTGAGGCAATAGTTGACTGGCTATTGTTTCGGGGGACCATAGTAAATAGGGCCAAATATTGTTGGTAAGAAATGGGAAATGTATATCACTCTGTCCCGAAATATAAGCACCTTTTATTCATTAATATTCAATAAAAACGGTGCTTATATTTCGGGAGGTAGTGGTAGGTTTTTGTCTGTACCGCAGGTCCTATTTACTACCTGGTATTTACGATGGTCGCCCGTAATAGAGTACTCGTGCCCTGAACCCTGTACCTTGTATGTACCAACCAAAAACACATTACGGGGGACCATCGTAAATGTCGTTGAAATGCCAGTATTGATACGACGTACGTAGCGCTTTACTAAAAAAGTACCAGGTACTCATGGTATACCTTGGCGATAGGGGCACAGTATGTACGAGCATTTGTTTTTTTTTACTCACGAGGCAAATATTTCTGACTGACTATTATTAATAGTATTTTCCTTTAATCCCAATATCGTTGGAATTTGAATGCCACTACGACGGTATTAATAGCGCTTTACCAAGTATTATTTGAGTGTACCGTACATAGGTCCCTATTTACCGTGGTCCCCCGTAATATTGTATCGTTGGAATTGGAACGCCACAATTAATAGCGCTGTACCAAAATGCCAGGTATTATTCAGCGAAACATAATCCGTTAGTATTGGCTTTGGGATTGTTCATCGGGTTTCACTGTTTAGGTTGTCTCAAAAACAGTTTTTGTGGTGGCTTACTATTAACTTACTAATAGTACAGAGCTCCTCAACTGAGGACACTCAGAAAAGTTACTCTACCGTATGTAGCACTCGTCTTTTTTTCTGGTTTTTTTTTTCCCGTCCACAGTTGGTCCACCGCAGCGCTTAACCACCGTCCACACCGCCCGAATGGAGTGAGACATAAATATGGTACAAGAGGAACGAGGAACCCTTTTGATTTTTTTCGGCGGTCGAAACGTCAGTGTATTTGCTGTGGTAATTTCGGCTGTATATATACATATATCGGAATCTGGTGGTACTTTGTTGCGGGCGAGCGGCGGAAACATGTTGCTGACTTCCTGTCGGTGTGGCTGGTGCTTTGCTTCTTCGATAATTATGTCTCGTGCATCATGATAAGCTGGAACTACGTAAAGACCTACCGATTTTCCTTTTTTCCTCCGCGTCGCTGCCTGCCTGCCTCCCCCCCTCCCTCCCTGCTTGCCTGCCTCCCTCCCTGCCTTCCTGCCTGCCCCTTGTTTGGTACGAGCAGATATCGCCAACGATGCTATCAAGACCGCACAAGCGTTACCTTAGCCGCTGTTTTTTCTTTTTCTTTTTGTCTCGGGGGCGTCGTTTGCAGTGCATCGGTGAGGTCTCAGGTGAACCTTCACAATTTTCAGGAAAGTATGTACCTGGTATGACTAGCGTGTGCTATGTGTAATTCCAGACGTAAAAATTCCGCCTACACGGACGGTCGAGTGAACCATCATCTTCACACCCCGACTATTTAGTAGTAGTACAAGTAGTAGCTCTATGTAGAGTAGTGTAGGGTAGTGCTGAGCGAATGGCGATGGGACGAGAGGTTTTCGGTTTTAGAAACGCTCAGTACAAGTGTCCATGTTTTCCTGTGGTCACCGTCTCCGTCGTCCCCCAAGGGGGGGTGGAACGGCACAAAACACATACGAGCAGAAAAAGCTAACATTCGTATCAAACTATGTATGATAGCGTGTCCTTTACCGGGCCAGACGGACGCCCTCTGGCTTGTGCTCAAATACTTTTAATTTTTACTTTTGGTTTGCCGCCGATGTGAGAAGTGTTCTGCGTTTAGAGACGCATTTTGTTAGTTTTTCGTACGCCGGAGCACAGCTTCCACCCCTTTCTTCATTAGGAAGGATGGGTCGAACCTTCATCCAATTTTGTTTTGGAGCGGTGGCGTAATACCATGCGCACCGCTATTATAGTAGGGCAAGGAGTGGGGATAGGTGGGGAGGCTTATTTTTGCGTTCCTCTCTGTCGAGTTTGCGACATATGGGAACGGGTAAGCCGTGGGCGGCCACGACTATAGGGAGAAGGGAGCGCCAACATTGCATGCTCCATGAGGTAGCTACGGCAAGGTAGGGGTGTTCCTGGTTTACAAAGGAGCATGATTAGCGGTGCCAACCAGTGGTTGGCTGTTTTTGCCGAAGTTGGACGGTGGTTTGCAATCCGCCTGTATTGAGGGCAGCGTGCATTTTCTGTAGAATGTGTGTATGTATACGGTGTAGCGTTTTTGGTTGGGTCTCTGTTCGCTCGTGTTTGCGTGGACTTTTGAGTCGGGTCGTTGCACGACCGACGTTTACGGACACTTGAGTTTCGGACGAGTAGCCACGGACAAATAAACAAAAAAACACCAGCGGAAAGGCAGGCTTTGAGAGATTGATGGCCTGGTATCCATAGTCTTTAGTTAGGGCATGCGCTTGATTCCACAGAGGAGGTGCTCGTGTGTACCTGGTACGCCGTAGATGTAAACTATGCTAGTATGTATTGTCGCCGTAACAGCTGGGCTCTGCATATTGCATATGTGTCGTTTTTAGCGGGGGGGGGGGAGAGAGAGAGGAAGAGGGAGAGAAAGGAAGAGAGAGAGAGAGAGAGAGCAGAGAGAGAGAGAGCAGAGAGAGAGAGGAGACCCTTGGTGCTTGCGGTGCTAGAAGTATGGGAGTGTAATATTGTGCGTTACGAGTATTTATGGAGTGTTTCGTGTTGCTGTTGTTTTTCACGCGCTGGCGTTTGCTTTTTGCCTCCTCTTCCATTTGAGAGCGCCCGGGAGGCCTGTGTTTGTGGTGCGCATTCAATCAATCGCCAGTACGATTTCCCTGTGTACACGCCGTGAGACGTGAAACCCAATCATCAATGCATATCGCAATTTTTGACATGGTACCCCCCGGTGTTCACTCTGGTACCCGCATCATGCGTTATTCACAGCAGTGCCTATTCCTGTTTTTGAATACTCACAAAATGCACGAGGCTAACTCCCGTGACACGTTTCACAACTCTTCGATGTAGACGAACTCCTTGTTCCTGGAGCTGAAAAGAAAACGTGTGTGCTGAAATCCCTCCTTCCTGAGGTTTTCTCGTTTTTTTTGCCCTCGGTTTTCGATTTTTTTTCGGGGGAAATGCAATCGACAACAGATGCACACAGCATAAATATATACAACGTCGGCCGGCGCCATGTCTCAGGCTCTCGTGTGCTCTGTGCGCGGTGGTATCAAGGCGAAATAAAGAGGCGTCTACTTCATGTGTGACACGAGTAGAAGGGGTGCACCGTATTTATTTTCTTGAGATCCTCTGCTTGATACCAGGTATCTATGAAAATGAAGCACAGACCATGGATGGCGACACGCCGCAGGTAGTTTTTAGTTTTCGGGTTCAACACTGAGAGTTATTATTAGTCAATTATTGACAAATCTACGCCTCCTGAACGTCGGAGAGTCTGTTTCTAGCAGTGTGCACCACACAAGCCGGAATCCCACTGTTTTTCAATTGCGTTACGTGGTGATACGTAGCGAGATACTTTTAGCCGTCTTTCAGCTTCCGTTTTGTCCGTCCCTTCGTGTATGTTAGCCTCTATTTTTACCCATCCGCCGCAGGATTAAAACAAAAAAAAATAGCCTCGGCGTTGCCTCGCACCCGTCGACAACGTACGTAGGATGCACCTGGTCCGGAAGTTGTCGGTCATTTGAGTAAAATAATCCCCATCAACCGCAGCGATACATCCGACAAGATGCAGGAAAACACACCATCAAATATACAAAACATCAGCGCAGACAATGCGCAATTACTTTTGGTCTACAGCTAAAACAAATACCAGGTAATATACCGTTGAGGGGGATTGAAGAATGTGACTCCCTCCCACGGCATGGTTTGATCCAGACGGTCAACACGAACATGAAAAAAGAAAAACACGGTGAAGGTTTGGTTGTATCCGATACTATTTGTCCAACAACTACGGCAGGGCAGGGATTTCCATCGCCTCGAGAGGAAAAAGTGGCAGAAGCTCTACTATATGCGACGCGAGGCATCGCCGCGCGGCCCGTGCAAAATGCGAAACGCACGAAAAATGAAGGAGTGGCAATGGACCTATCAGCTCGACGGGCCCAATTACAACGTGCACCACCTTGCAACTATTCGGCTCTAGCCCCGCCCGTCTCACGTATGATCCAGCCCCCTGATGCCCCCCTACGATATACCTGATACCCCTTCCCTATTCCTGAGTCCTATCCCACGAACCGATGCAGTAGTTGAAATGTGAAACATTTCTCCTTCATCGTCTCCCCCTCTTGCCCGCCCCCCACC
>MEHQ01000893.1:477303-675173 GCA_008828725.1 Saccharina japonica | reverse complement strand
CCCCGACACAAGCCCCAGCTCCAGCCCAGGCCCCAGCGCCGGCCCCAGCCCAGACCCAAGCCTAGACCCAAGCCCTAGCCCCAGCCTATCTCTAGACCTAGATCCAGCATATCCCGTTTTCCCTTATCGCGGGGTCCCTTAAAAAGGGGCCGATAGCTACTGTATTACGAAAATATATGCATGTCATCTGATTCTAGTTTTTGGTGTGTACGCTGTACTTGGTGCGTGAGGCCGTGAGGGCAAAGCCCCGCGTTTTTTTCAGCAGCCGCCGTGTATTTATTGTGCGGACCACACACACACACACACACAAATGCGAATGATGCAGGGGTGTCTGGTACCGAAAGCACGCCAGTAGAGCCATATTATTTTTTTAGTGGGCTGCATGCACCTATATCGTACCAGTAGACTATTACGGGGGGCCATAGTAAATAGGACCTACGGTACCCATGAAAACCTACCTGGTATCTTTTTCTATTTTTACTAACAATATTTGGTCCTATTTACTAGTATTTACTATGGTCCCCCGTAATAGTCGATTCTTGCTAGTACTTGCTATTGCCGATTCAGGGATTGGGATGTTTTTTTTCTAGAAAAGCGATTCGTTGCCAACCTGTGGTGTGAGCGAGCGACCTGACAAAGCACACGGATTCAGCGCAGTGAGAACGAGCCTGGAAGGGAACACACGTGAGTTGATGGGCGGCCTCGTACGTAGCCGTCGACAACCTCATATATACCGAGTCAGTCTGTCATTGGAAACGCCACGATTAATGCCGTCAAACAGTATTTACAACGAGTTGGGTCAGGCCTCGCGTGGGACTTGACGTGAGGACCAACGCCCCAACGAACACGAAGGGCCGAAACTGGGCCGATTACGGCGGGCAGGCGGCATATGTAGCCTGGGCTTTTTGTCAGTGGACGCGTTCACGCACTTCCGACACTACCCGGAGAGATGACTCCACCGGGTGGCTTAACTCCATCGCACCTGACCCTCCCGGGACCAGGTCGGGTCAACATACTAATGCGTCCGAGACCACAGGGCAAAAATGACAACATACTAACGCGTCCGAGGCCACAGGCAAAAATGTCACATGACGCACATTTTTTTTATATATGCAAGTAAGTGTGACGAGCTTAAGCCACATTTTTACGTATCCGCCGGGGGATAAAAATAAAAAATAAAAATGAAGAAAAAACGAAGAAAAAACGCGCCTGCGTATCGGCCCAGTAAACTTCCTAGACACGGGTCGGTGATATGTACGACGACGATGAACTCCCGTATTTTTTTTTTATCGCCACTCGTATTGGCGCCTTTCTTTTCGCTTGCCATACTTGGGACCTAAACTGCACTAAATTATGTCTGCACCGCGTGTGGGACGTTAGAATTCCACTTCAGAAAAATTTGCGCACCTGTCTGTCTGGAACCACCACCACTTCCTCCTCCTCCTCTTCCTTGCCAAAATCGCTCCTCGCTTGCCCATATTCTGGAGCTTTTGCTACAAGCAACGACCGTGCCCTCTATCCTGCCCTCGGCGGTCCGAGCTCAGCCGGTTTCTTCCGCCCTTGCCTTCGCCTGCCGAAACGCGCACAATGTTCAAGGGACAGGCAAAGGGTTTGTATTCAAGTCCGGGTCACCCCACAGTGTTGCCAGCGAGATCACACCCCCCCCTCCACAACTACTGTAGACAACACTCTGATTTCTCACCCGTCCCGCTGCCGCAGCACGCTCTCTCGTTCAGTCGGCACGCTCTCTCGTTCGGCCGCCCGACCCTACGCAGTACTTCGCGAAGCCTACGCCCTCGCACGACCTCTAGCCCCCCGCCTGCCAGTGGGCATGAGGTTCATGTGGACGGTCTGTGAGAAACGATGGTGCACCATCATGACAGAAGGGTCAAGTAAAAGGCCACGGCCTACTACACAGGATGTTCAATCATAAACGTTTAGTTTTTTGGTACGGGCTATAAAAAATCGATACCAATTTTCATTCATGAACCATCCGTTCTTATGCAGACGAAGTCGAAAACACAGCAATTTTCGGAACATGTTCCGGCGTTTTGAAGGTGAACTCGAAAGGATTCGCAGAAAAAGTACCAGGGGGTCGTAGGTGCTTTCCTCTAAAACCCAGGCTTCATCGATCACCCCAATCTGCTGCATCAGGAAGCCGACCATCTTTATTCCTTGCGTGGTGTGTTTCTAGGCATGGCGCAATGCGCGTTTTGTTTGTCCCCCTGATCCGCGCGTCAGCAAAGGTAGGTATTTGCTGAGCCTCGCTTGAGGATGCGCCCCCTGACTATCTACCCAACCACAAGAGGGCGATCGTTTCATTTTCACTCAAATCCGGCCACCGATTTCAGCGCAGGTCTTCGTTCACACATCAAATACGCAAACCGCGCTTGATTTCGCGGCCGCGGGGGGGGGGCTATTCTGACGCGTATACTGCAGTCTGCTACGTACTGTGAGGACTTGGGGTCATTTTCGGGCCGATATCGCTGGCGCATACTGTACGCGACACGAAGTGCTTCTTCCGCACAAGCCCGTCTGCACACCCGGAACGCCCCATCCCCCCCATGCCAAACGCCTCGCCTAGTTTGTCGAACTCGCCGATCGCCGGCTCCTCTCTTGCCTCTATCTGGGAAAATGAGTGTTTCCTGTATAGCCTACCAATACTGTTTGAACAAGCATGGAATAGGCTAAAAAAAATGGACGGGCCGCGCCCTCAACAAGGATGCTACTCACGTTGAAGAAATATAGGCCACATGGCCGTATTGAATGCACCCAAAAAAACACCAGGCAGTAGACGCACGCAGATGTATATACGTCACGGTGCGACGCTTTCACCAGGCACAGCTCGAGCTTTGTGGCTGTACATGTATCAAGGGTGCTCATACGTCGTATGTACCATATCATGGCGGTTTTCCGACGTGAAGGTCTTCAGGCGTTGGCCTCCAACATGCCCTCCTAGTATGTATAAAACATACATACCTTCCGACGCCATTGTGCCAATCTTTCGGCTACCTTGGTACTCTCTGCATGCGCCTGTTCCCCTGCTTTCCTTTGCATGTCGCCATGTTCCTGGGCAGCTTTTTCATGAACTCCTCCAGCTTTGGCCTGTGTGCAGAAACCAGCAACGACAATGATGCGACACACCAAAATGTGCGCGTACTGCTGTGAGCGGTAAAGTTCGAAACGGGCTGCACACCTAGGTGGACGCGCGAGCAAGGGACAGCACCGGTCCCCGCTCTACAGCTGAATAAAAAACTCACGCAGGGACAAGGCGGCCAAGGTGGTTCCCTGTGAGCGAGAAGACGCATGCTACGATAGAGGTGTACCATGTTTTTTCGGAGCTCCTCACTTAAGGAGCGTCATACCTCACCGAAAAAATGATTTTGGAGGAAAATAAAAGTGCTGTCGGATGAGAAATCTCATGACCGAAGTATACTCTGAAACAATATTCGTCACAAAAATGAAAGTCCGACGAATTCGGGTTAAGGAGCCCGATCGTTCAGAAAACGATTCATCCAAAAAGTGCTACCTCTACCGTAGCACGCGTCAGTACGCGTGTGAAACTACAAAAAAAAAAAAGACAGAAGAAGAAAATGTACCCGTGCTTCGCTGGAGCGGAACACTGCTTGTCTTCGAGCACGTGATAAATACTTAGACTACTGTACACACATATTATTATTATTATTATTATTATATATATATATATCATCGTCAAGGTTTACTTTTATCGGTCGTGACGCGCTGCACGTTGAAAACCAAAGCATACAACATCGGTACTCGCAGTGTGGCTGAAAGCGCGAGAGCAGCGCGCGAGCTGGAATAATTGGATGAAAATCGACGAGCAGCACTGGGGAACGCCGAACCCTTTGTGAGGCAAAAAACAAGGAATGCACCGGGGGGGGGGTGTACTTCATTTTCATGCATGGCCGTAGTCGTATGACCATAGACCCTCGCATCCCTATAATGCCGGGACCACCGCCGCCAGCCACAGTCCTGTCGCGCTGTTGTTCAGCGGCGGACCACGGCAGACCATTGCTCAGCCACCGGGGGGGGGGGGGGGGGGGTGGAACTTGTGACCGTGGCTTGTCTAGCAGGTCGCCGAACGAGGAAAAACAAATACCAGGTACAGGTACGTACGTCTGTAGCAGGGAAGGAAGAATTACGATAAAACAGTGTGCCAAATGCAGCCTAAGCCCGCTGTACCCAAGCCCGTCAAAGCCCACAGCAGTACGTAGCCTCGCCTTCTGATGGTGTGTCTGCCACCGCCAAGCGCTTCGGTTTCGCATGATAGAGGTGCGATCGTTTCTCGGCGCTGGTCTTCTCGACAACACAGAGGGTGCCCAAATATTGAACAAGTACAGAAGTACTTTTGGAAAGCTCTCGCTACTACTGTAGATATTTCCAAAAACCACCCTGTTCGGCGTTTTTTGGCAACACCTTAACCTTCCCGCCGTGGGGAGGGCAAAAAAAAAAAGAAGAGAGGGGTGAAAAACGATCGCACCCCCGTGTGAAACCCAAAAGCGTTACGGTGTATACGAGTCCACAAAAGTGCTGTACGTACCTACAATGCCGGTAGTTGACGCCGATACACAGCAGCAGTAGTTGACGCACAAAATCGTTCAGAGAACAGCAGAGCAGGCCTCCACCGCCCTCCTCCTCCTCCTGCTTCCTTCCTCCATTACTTCGATGCCACGAAAGGGAGTTGGCAAAATTCGACGCGAATTGGCGGGGCAGTGGGAATGCTGACTCCTTTGCATGGTAAAAAAGAACGCACGTACCGGGGGGGGGGGCGACGCCTGTGACCAGGGCTTGTCCAGAAGGCCGCCGAGGGTGAAAAATGGAAGTTCTCCTGCGAGCTTCGCTGAGGTGTAAAGTACCAGGTAAAAAGCGATACCCCCCCCCCCCTGGAAACCATCCTTCCTTCCTACGTACTGTAAGCACACTCTCGCACCCTTAACTTTGCAACCTTTAACCACTTTGGGGCGCACACTCATGACGCTCGACTTGCAGCAGCGCGAGTTGCTAGCGAGAGCGTGAAGTACCTTACGACACGTACGTATACATTATTGACGCGAGAAACCTTCAATACACGAGCACGATGTGTAGTCCTTATCAGCACGTACACCAAATACTTTACCTCTCAGCAGCCGCGCGGCAAAAATTTCCTACGTACTCGTACCATCGAGAGCCGGTACAGTGGGGGTCGCGGTTCAAGTTAAACCCGAACTCATCTTAAACCAGAATGGGTATGATATACGTACGTTCCGGTACGCAGTACCAGGTACCAGGAAACGTTCATGAGTAGTATATACGTACAAGTAGCACTCGTACGGCCGTGCCAGCACATTTCACCCATGTCAAACCAATACTTGTCCTAAACCGAGACGCCTCTCAAAGAGGCTACTCGTATACCACCCTATTTTTTTCAAAACCTCACTTTTAGCGGCTGCTACCATGACTGCTATATATGTGACTGCGTTACGGGGAAAAATAATGAGAGCATATCCCTGGAGGGAACGTGACATGCACAAGCTCTATATACTGCTTCTATACCCTACTGCTGCAGGGTCACCCTACGAATTCTCGAAGTCCTCGAGAACAATCCACACTGCACCTCCGTGACTGTGGTGCGCTTGGGGGCACCCTTCGCCTTTGCCGATCAAGCCCTCCCTTTCCCTTTGGCGGCTCGGGACGAGGACGCATCTTTTTCCCTCGCCGGCGCCTTTCCCTCCTCCGGCGAGGGTTCAGTCAAGACGGGTCGCTAGAGACTCCACCCCCCACTTCTCCTGCAGGAGAAGTGCGTGTAGTCGTCGTGCTGGTCGCGTCGCGCGTGGACGTCGACGGCATTATGATGACGTCGTCGGACTGAGCGGGGCTTGGGATCACCAAACGGTGACATACGAAACCCCGGGAGAGATCAAGGTGCCCTCGTCGCGGAAGCTTGGGGCGAGGGCAGCGTACCCACCTGCCTCCGCACAGCATCCATCCTTCTCTCGCTCCCGCGACGATGGAGGCCCCGTTGAGGCACGGGCCGCGGGCCACAGACAGTGTACCGCTCGATCGACCGGCGCGGCTCTTTTGAGGGGTTGGTGCTGACCTAATTGCGGCGCATTTCCTGGCTGCGACGCTCAAGCCCGCCAGAGCCACAGCTGCACTACGTAGCGGTTTCCTCTTTCGCACCAACCCCAGTGCCGGAGCAAGCAGTCCTATCCACGGAATAGGGCTCGTTCGTCTCGGCCGAAGTCGCCTGCTTCTCGGAGCGGCTCGAGCGCAGGCGCCTCGGTTCTACTGCTGTGCGTACAGCCTCGGCAAATATGTGTTATGTTTGTTTTTGTGCCGCGAGTCAGGTTAGCGTTGCGAGGGGCGTGGGCGTACTCGCAACGCTAACCTGACCCGCGGCCCAGACAAAAAAAAACATACTAATATATTTGCCGAGGCTGTAGGCACAGCAGTAGAATCCAGGCGCCTGCGTTCGAGCCGCTCCGAGAACCAGGCGACTTCGGCCGAGACGAACGAGCCCTGTTCCATGAATGGGGTTGCTTGCTCCGGTACTGGGGTTGATGCGAAGGAGGAAACCGCTAGTAGTGCAGCTGCGGCTCTGATGGGCTCGAGCCGTCGCAGCCAGGAAATGCGGCGCAATTAGGTCAGCATCAACCCTTGCAGAGCCCCTGCAAGGAGCCGCGCCGGTGCATCGAGCGGTACACCGTCTGAGGCCCGTGCCTCTGAGAGGCCTCCATCGTCGGGGAAGCGAGAGAGGCATCGACGCTAAAAAAAACAAATGTTAAAAGACCTATGCCAATGGGAAAGCAAAGTTACCCTAAAAAGTTTGAATTCCTAAGATCCCCGCCAGATTTTTCCACAACAAGCTTGCTATGGGACCGATTCTTCAAACGGAATATTCCCAACTTTTGGAAAAGCCCGAAAAAGGCAATTCTCAAGCCGATGTTGGGACAAGATCGGCTTGAGAAAAACTCAAGCCGATCTTAGTTCGAAGCGGCGAGATTCCGAGTCCTCGACAAACATGGATCGACAAAACCAACGACTGCGTCATGAATTCTGAACGCGGTGCGCTCGTTACGGGCTCCGACCCACCCTAGGGTCACCGTGTTCACACGATGGCCGGTGATATGTGGCGGGCGCTGGCGAGGCGTATGATAAACAGACAATTGGCCGCTGGTGTGCATAAAACAGATGACAAAAAATCTCCATCCGCCTCAAATGGAAAAAAATGGGGTTTTTTTCGGGTTTGGGAGAAGAGAGTAGGACGCCGCCGGCAATCTCTCGCCCCCTAGACCATGGATCCACCTTATACCTTCGAGGCCGTCATCTACACTCGTTGGTCTTGCCCGACCCGAAGCGGGTTGGCTGTGGGCTGAGTCTACGTCGAGATCGAAGGTCTATCGTCGCACGAGCTGATTTTGATTGGGGTGTTGACGATTTGCAATGAGAAAAAGCAAATTGCGCCGCCTGCAGCCGTTAGAAAAAAATATGAAAAAATCAAACAATTTTTTCCCTTTTTTCCCACAGCGGCGGTACGAGCGGATCTTCAGCCTGAAAATTCCAGGCAAATATTTCAAAGATCGACTTCCAACTTTGCTTTCCCATTGGCATAGGTCTATAAGTCCAGCTTGAATTGTTTCGCTCTATTCGATCTTCGCTATGCCTACCGCGCTAATTCGGACACAAAAATGACGGTTTTAGAAGGCATCGTTGCAGAAAAACGAAAGCACAGATGCAAGCAGGTCACGCACTGCTGCTACTGCTGCTGCTGCTGCTGCTGCTGCTGCTGCTGCTCTTGTCCTGGTGAGTGCTGCTGCTGGGCTTGCCCCAAGAGCACTAAAAGTAATACTTGGTGTAGTGCTGTACTGGTATATGCCAACCCTCCATGTAAGAAGATGAACTTGAAATCCTTGCTCCCTCGGCAATCGGGACGCATTTTTCATCCAGGTACAGCAAGGTTACGGGGAAGCCTAAGAGACTCACATCTTGAGCGTGCTCGATGAGTCCACACCGCTAAGCCCCAGCCTGGGAGAAGTGAGGCGTTCAACCGCAAAATCTCTTCATTTTTGGCAAAAATGCATGCATGCCTCATGCCTATGGCAGGTTTCGATTAGTTCTAAAGGCGTTACGGTTCTATTTTTCGCGTGCTGTGCCGTGTGTCCTCCGTACGTCGTAGGTTGTTTGCGTATTAATAATCACCGAGGCAAAGAGAAAAGAGCGTATTGACCATGATCCCCTTGGCTGCCAGTGGCTTGGGGTTGTGCTTGAGGCATTGCTCTCTTGACGAGGTTTCGAACACGGCTTGCTGTTCAAACTTGAGCAAGATTCAACGAGAACGCACGAAACCGATCGACGAGACAACATGCATCGCCAGTTCCTGAAGGCGAGGCATGCATTCCCGAAGTCGGCGGACGAGCACGCTCAGCCGGTGATGCGACTTCTACGGCACAAAAGGGCAGAAATGGACGCGAAGTGGGAAAAGCTTGAAGAAGGATGGGAGGGCAACAACGGGCTCATGGAACGGCTGGGACTCACCGCTCGATCCGCCGAGGACAGCCTGGTCACCCTGAATGTCGGCGGCTCGAACGTTACCGTGTGGTGGCACCTCCTGGCGGCGGCCGAGGGGGTTGAGGATTCAATCCTGGGTGCTTTTCTCGAGGGAGTTTGGGCCGAGGGGCGGATTCCCCGAGATGCCAACGGCTGCATCGTACTTGACGAGTCCCCTGCGTGCATCAAGCACGTCCTCCATAGGATGCTTAGTGGCGGGGCGAGCTCAGTAGCGGAGGTGCTGCCTGGACATGCGGCTCGTTCGGCCGTGGCTATTGATGAGGTACCGTGCCTTATTTATACCGCACATGTGATGGGACTGCCGGGATACGTACCGTCGCATCCTAAGTACGTGGGGGTTCACGGAGGCAGCACCATATTGGAGCCGTTTGAAATTGCTCCGTTCAGTGCGAAGGTCCGGGAGTGGGTTGGGGGCTCTACAGAACAAATGACGCTCGTCTATCGCGCGACGCGGGACGGTTTCGACACGAAGTCTTTCAAATCTAAATGCAACGAGGACCGTCCCCGCACGGTCTCCCTCGTTCGGGTGAGTTCCGGCGAGGGAAACGACGATGACAGCGTTGTTGGAGCCTACTCTGTTATTCCTTGGGGTGGTGCCGGTACGAGATACACTGTTTCAGCAGAGACGTTTGTGTTCATGCTCAAGGACGGCAGGGCCACCCGCAAGAGTCCGAGCAAGCCCATCAAGTGGAACCCCCACCCTAATAAGATGGGATCCGTAGTCATGGTTACTAGTGGCTGTGGTGCCCGCATCGGTGGGAACGACTTGCTTACGTGGTCGAACAAGGAAGGTTGCAACTGCACTGTGAACACTGGACGGGCAGTGTTTAATATTGAGGAGGATTCCCCGTTCTTGGCATTGAACGGAAAAAAGGTCGTTGATATTGAGGTCTATCTCTACTCGACGCCAGCTCCATCCACGACCACCGCGCCCAGCACCACCGAACCGGGTGGCGATACCTTGACCAGTGCGGCAGCCCGCGACATCTATTCATTCGGCCAGCCGATCGCGACCTCGCTCATGGAGGAGCGGGTGGTTCTCGGTCGTGTCGAAAAGGAGATGGAAGTGGCAGGGGCGAGGGTAACCGCTGCTCTTGGCGCCCTCGAAACCGTGTACGGTCCAAGCGTGGCGGCGGGCGAACAGGATACCGTCGTGGAGCTAAATGTACGTGGGACGAGGATGACAACACTGCGCTCCACACTGCAGGCTTGCCCGCGTTCCGCCCTCGCTGCCATTTTCAACGAAGGCAGATGGCCAGCCACCGATAGAGAGAAGGACGAACTCGGGGGGCGGTTGGTGGACTGTAACCCGACCTGTTTTGCCAAAATCCTCGATGTGCTGCGGATGAGGAAACGCGCTTCGTGGGGTCGGGGCGCAGCAGGGGGGAAACAGGAGGAAGGGGAGGAGGAGGAGGAGCAGAACGGCGGCGTCCTGCCAGGCGGAGTGCTTGTCGAGGAAGCCGTTGCGGAGACCTTCGGTGAAGCCGTCAACATGTATTTTCCGGGGTGCGAGAGCTTTATCACGGACCTGGTGCAGACGGTTTAACCCTACATAGACAAACATCCCGGCAGACCGGTAAGTTCCTTTTGCGAGGCTTGCTCTTCGGTTCATATGGGCATTGGGCGTATCAGATCTACGTTGTACAGCAGATAGGCCGATAGAGGGCTCCCTTGATTATGTACCAGGTATAATGTATGCCTGGTATGTTGTAGTTTTGCGGCATCCGCACCATTTATCGTACTCACGTTTCGCCTCTCTCGTCTGTGTCCTGCATGCGTTGTAATAAGCATATTGCCGACGACAGGTAGCCCTGCCTATTTGTTGTACGAAGTGTGTGTTGTCTTTAGATTAAACCCGTTGTTTCTACCCAACTGTATCAGTACGCCCAGTGTCTCTTCTGATTCCTAATCCTAGAGAGATGCAAATTCTGTGGTTACAGACTCTGTGAGACAGAGAAAAACCTAACCAAAATAAACGCAAATGAATGGGTAAGGCCGTTTCTTATGGGTTTTTGTTTTGGGTTCATAAATGGACCCTTTTTGGCCAAAGGCAAAAAAACAGCATCTTATGGAACTCGAAGCGACAAAGTTTGACCACAAAAAAATATGAACATCAGGTTGACCAGGCCACCTCGATCATTCTGCGCCCCAGAATGAACAGGGTCAGAGGTTACAAACTGAGGTTCATATTTGAGCCATTGTATAGGTTTTTATATGCATACTATATGTTTAGTATAACAGCAGTGTGTACGTGTGTACTCGTATTATATTATACATCCACCCGGCACACCAGTAGAGCCGCTGTAGATTTTTATTCTCGAATGACACCAACTGTCGAGAGCGCATATTATAGCGTGGGTAAGCACAGTTCGACGAGAGTTGACGAGGGAAGAAAGTGCTAAAATCTTCTCGCGATAAATATGAAGGCACGTACCGTAGTGGGGAGGGGGGAGAGGAGCCTACTTCGTGACCCCGGACCTTAGTTACGACTAAAGAGGGAGAGAGAATAGAAGGGCGAAGATACTGAATGGGACTCCAGCTCAACCAACTGCACTGCCATGATATACGTACTCGATAAACCTTTCCCGATCCCCTCTTTCAATCATGCCAACGATTCAACACCTCTCCACAAACCCCATATTTATTTCGTTCAATCTTCCACATTTTTGTGACAAACCTAATACTCGAAATCAGACATCAAAACCCATAAATGGTTACGTGTACATACACTTGTGGAATATAAGCACGCCAACCCGTTTCCTTGGTCGTGCAATAACAATATATATATATATATATACAGACTGAAGAAGCGGTCGCGTACAAGCCCACACTCGTCCGGCCCTCAGTAAGGAACTCTCACCACGGCATCGGGGAGGGACGATGAGGTGGATGTGAGCCATCGACCGTCTTGAGGAGCTGTCGACGAACGAGCTCTCGCTGGGCAGCTCGTGTCCTACCACTGCTGCAGCATCTTGCTGTGAGCGTGTATTTTGTCCCTACACAGAGCCGCTCTCGACTCGCCGAGCACGCTCGGCATCTGGGTGCCGTCACCACTTTCTTGGGGTCGAAAGAGCTGCGCGCGCAGAGGCGGCACGTGCTGGGCGATGTTGGGGTGGCTCGATGCTTACTTTTTCTTTAAACGAGTACGATCTGGGTGGTACATGCTTTGTACGGTGGCAGCACTGCTGCTGTATACATATAATATGCATACCTGGTATCATACCGGTACAGGAGTACTCGGCAGTACTTGGTTTATGTGTGGTCTCTCGTCTTTCGTGGTCTCCGCCTCATACGAAAAAAATGAAATACGTTTTTTTTGTCACGCGCTTCCATAAGAAACTATACTTGGCTACAAGACTTCCAAAATGAAGTCACAAACAGACGAGTCAAAAGGGGTCCATTTATGAAACTAAAAAAAAATACCATAAGAAACGGCCTAACGCAAGTGAAATGCCGGTTTTTTAGGTGGGCTGGCCTTTAGGGCCGCGTGCTTATTTTCTTTTACGTACGAGTATACGCTATCAAAACACACCGCGTTGCTGCCCCTGCTGACCTCGTGCCCCCTAAATGGTTGGGGTTAGGTTTTATGTCTGGGGTTGGCTTGGTCTGGGTCGACGGGCAAGGTAGCAATTGACCACACACAGCCTGCACACAACTTTTCGCCGGTTTGCTCCTGCACAGAGGGCGCGCCGTTTGTATCATATATATTTTGCTCAACCTGAAGCGGTACAATACGCCGGTGCGTTAGTCCTTATTATTGTTCTTCTTTTTTCCTGCTTCTGTTTTTTTTCTAGTTGAGATGCATTTTGTTTTACTCTCAGTTCACACGTGCGCATCACCTCAGAAGTCGATCGTACCTGCAGTGCAGTTGTCCAACTGTCAAGCAGTATTGTCTTATTGAATCCTGAAAGACAGCAGTAGGCGATACAGCATACAGTATACCATAGTATAAGTTAGTATAAAAAAGTGCAGAAGTGGACTCCAACAACACAGCCAACATGCACAGATGCTATTTTACTTGTCGCGTTGTCCGCCTTGCCCACGCGGTGTCAAAACTACGTTCAGTTTGTGCTACGTACAGCCTTTGTATACTGGAGATAACGAATACACAGTGGAAACCCGGGGACGGTTTGTTATCGTCCCCGTATTTGCCGTAACTGCCGTACGTAACTCCAAAAGCTGATTATCCGTAATTACGCGTAAGGAGAAGCCATGATTTGCCGTAACTGCCGTCACTGCTCAAATATCGCACTGGTTGCAACCATATCACTGACGTGATACTGTACTTGAACCGAAAAGGCGTTTTCTGGTGATCTCGTCCTATTGCACCATGGCAGCAGCAGAAGTAGAAAGTACGAGTGTGATCAGCGTCCGTATGTATGACTGCTTGCTCTGAAACAGGTGTGCTTTTTGGTGGGTCTCTGTGGACAGTTTTGGCGATGGTCTATAATCTTACCCGACGAGATCGCTTTGGGCCTGACGCGTGCTACGATAGAGGTATACGGTATACCTTATTTTGGCCTAAACGTTTTCTGAACGACGGGGCTTCTTCCTTAACCCAAAATCGTCCGAATTTTCCATTCTTTGTTGTTGCATTATTTTTCGTTTCGTCGTTTAGGCCATGGTATTGTTCATCGGGGAGCTGCGCTTTTCCCCCCTCCAAACTCAGGTTTTGGGCGGGGCATAGAGCTCCTCAGGTGACCACCACCCTCATAAAATGGCCTGTATGCAGGTGCACCTCTACACCTCTACCGTAGCATGCGTCGCCTCTCTCTCCAGCCCTCAGAATGCACAGGGTGTTTTGGAGGAGTCGGTGCGCTCGACAGGCCACTGCCAGACCAAATAAAACGCTCAACGCGTAGAGGCTCATGGAGATTTGCGCGCGGTCCACGCGCTCGAACGGGCTTGTGTGACGGGAGTTAACATGAGCTGTTGAGTGGCGTTTCGTAGAAAAAAAAAAAAAAAATCAACGTAGCCTTCGGAGAATGGCCCAATGACTCATCACCATTCACACCATGGAATTGATTGAGCCTGTACATCTCCGCGACACCGCACGCGCTCAGATATGTGGTGTGTGGAAGGACGTGGTGCTGAATCGGCACCATGTCATGGTGGTTCTAGAAGCTGATACCTGTGTGAAAGCTTGGTTGGACGTGTGACGAGGGAGTCATTTTTTTCTTCTTTGTCATTTTTTTTCTCTCCTTCCTTCACATTGATGCTCTTTCTTTGGGCCGCGGCACCATCCAGATTCTGCAATTCCTGGGAAGCTGACCTTCGGGAAAAGTCTGGCTGATTTCCTGCTTCAGCACCGCGAATTTTTAGGTCTGGCGTCATTTTGACGAATGCGCGGACGACTTTTCCAGCTTCCACTGAGAAATGCCCCTAAAACGCTCAAATAACCTATTTTTGTACTTAACCCCTTAAGAACCGGTCCCACGTTTTTGGGGACAAACTACTTGGAATTAGTGTGGGATTTTTTTTTTTCCAGTTCTGAAAGGGTTAAAATTATGTACTCGTGCTCGTACGTACGAGGTAACAAAGTGCCGTAAATATTTGATCTTACTTCTTGTTTGGTAGATCTGTTTACTGGTCATAAACCGTTTTTTTTACAGCAAAACGAAAATTAGGGCTAGGCTTACCGGTTACCATCCAACCTTGGTCACCGTGGTGGTTTTGTTTATCGTCAGTACGTGTACACAGGAGTGGGTTCCCGTTTCCCGTTCACAGTTGGTCTACCGCAGCCCTCGACCGCCGTCCGGATGTGGCGAAACACAATACAAATCAAATGAACGAGGAACCCTTTCCCTTTTAATGTTTATATACCGGTCGCGACTCCTTCCTCATATAGCTGCTTGCTATATCGAGACCTGGCGGTACGTCTTGGTGCTTGAAAGAGGCGGAAAACCTTCAGTCCGGATACGATTGGTACTACAGTTATAGCGGGGGACGCATATACTCGTAGTTAATACTCGTAGTTAATAGGGGACCTATGGTGCACACAAAAACCTATGTACTTACCTATTTTTACTATTAGTAATAGGGCAGCGGCCAAAAACAGGTACACCTGGTCCGTTCGGGGTAAAAAACAGGTACATACTAAAATTAAGTTAAAAGCGCACCCCACGAACCTGCCGTTCCTTGCAACGCAACGTAGAGTTTTTTCATGTTCTTCGTGCTCGCCCGGTGGCTACGTATACGAGTAGCTGCTATTAATAGTACGAGGAACGAACACCTGCTGCTGTATTCTCCCTTCTCAGCTTGCGACACCCCTGGTATTCCAAGTCCCGAAGGGGAGCCTTCTATCTCGTATTTTTCGGCGGAGGTGTGCAGGGAGATATGTGTGTCGCTCGAGTGGCGTGTGGTGCGAAGGGAGAAGGGGGTCTCCGCGTACGTCGGCATTTGTATAGGGGGCATAGGGTGGAACTGTGAAGGGCCTCTGATTGGCTTAAAAACGACAAAAAAAAGTGAAAGTCAAGCAAAGTAGACAAAACCAGGTATACCTGGGGTTTAAAGAGGCAAACACAGGTACAACGAGTTTTGGACCAATGGCAGGGCATGTGGAGTGCATTTTTTACTTGATTTTAAGTATGTACCTGTTTTTGGCCGCAAACGGACCAGGTATACCTGTTTTTGGCCGCTGCCCTTAATAATATAATTTGGTCCTATTTACTATGGTCCTCCGTGATAGTATTATTATATAGTAATAGTGGCTCCACGTCGGCATCTGATGTTGAGATTATTTTAACATGGACGTACATATATATCACGCATCATCATGACAACCTGGAATAATGGAATATACAGCTGATCGTTTGTCCTGCCTGTTCCTTTATGCCCGTCGTTGCCCGCTCGCCTCCCTGCCTCCCCCGCTGCCTGCCTGCCTGCCTGCCTGCCTGCCTGCCTGCCTGCCTGCCTGCCTGCCTGCCTGCCTGCCTGCCTGCCTGCCTGCCAGCCTGCCAGCCTGCTTGGCCTGTCCCTTCCTTGTTTGCTTGTTTCCTTGCCTCCTACGAGCAGACCTCGCCAACGCTATGCAGACCACACACGAGCATCCTCAGCCGCTGTGTTCGTTTTTGGAGTTACAGGGTGTATGAGTGAGGTCCCAGGTACAGCTCTTCCCCCCTCGCAGTGCTCAGTAACTATACATGGGTACGGTACTCGTACCTGTTTTTTTTTTTGCGTATTCTGTGAGTGAGTAGTGAAAAGCGTACGGTCCTACCCACAGGATGAACTGCTAGAGCTCCCACCTTCGCAGGTGGAGTATGATTATGATGTATGATGTATGATAACAGAAATATTGTGTAGAGTAGTGTAGAGTGAACGATTTTGGGCCGGGAGACTAGAATTTTAGCACCGACCGGCTGGCACAAGTGTCTTGCGATCACCTTCGCTCGCCGCCTCCTCCGTAGGGATGGAACTGTACACATATAGAAAGCAAGCAGCCGTACAAGTTTTTTAGTTCGTTCATACTGCGGTATGCAACTTAGTGTATAATATAGCCGGCCAAGCTGATCCTCGTTGTTTGATACCGGTATCAGCTAACCACCGCCGTGATAAAAAAAAAAAAACGCACTGTAGCGATGCAGCACACGGTTTCGCATAATAGACCGGAGAGCAGGTTTTCCACCGCTTTCACCAGCAGGAAGGGTGGGTCAAAATGTCATCGAATCATTTGGTGTCGTGGGGCGGTTGGAGCTTTCGTGTAAGGTAAGGAGTGGGGATAAGATGGGGGGTGCGTGTGTGCGTGTGTGTGTGTTTTTTTGTCGCGTCTGTCCGTGCATTTGTCCGAGCGGCCTGCTCGGGTCTATATACGTGGAGAGCGCCCCTTCATTGACACAGCGGATAGCTTTTGGTAGACACCAAGTAGAGGCCGTGTCCACCGTTTTCTTCGTGAGGAAAGATGGATCAAGCAAAAAGCCCCCACCTACGTAGAGGCGTGCTAGATATACGATAGAGGTACGAGTACATACGTAGCACATTTTGTTTTGCCTTCTTCGTAAGGCAATTTTTTTTCTGACTCTGACTTCGTAGGCCTGAACGGAAAAAAAACAACCCATTATCGTTGTTCTCCTAGACACGTGCTACGATATAAAGGTGACACTTTTTGGCTGAAACGTTTTCCGAATGAGGGGGGCTTCTTATAACAACCCAAATTCGCCAGAGTTCCATTCCCTTGTGTGTTGCAATTATTTACTTTGTATCAGGGTTCTTTACGGTTAACCGTCCGTGCACGGTGCGGTTTATTTTTTTCGAAAATCTTACGGTCCGGTTCGGTGCGGTTTTTAGAAAGCGAAATAGTACGGTGCGGTTCGGTGCGGTTATCCGATATTGTAAATCCTACGGTACGGTTCGTTTTTTTCAGGAATCCTACGGTGCGGTTCGGTGCGGTTTTCAGAAATCGGGAATCTTACGGTGCGGTTCGATGCGGTTTTAAGATTTTGAAAATCCTACGGTGCGGTTCGGTTTTTTCATGCATCCGACGGTGCGGTTCGGTGCGGTTTTCAGGAATCGGTAATGCTACGGTGCGGTTCGGTGCGGTTTTCTGAGGTCGTGAACCCTACGGTGCGGTTCGGTTATATTTTGTTTTCTACGGTGCGGTTCGGTGCGGTTTTCCGAAATCGCAAAACCTACGGTGCGGTGCGGTGCGGTTTTCAAGAGGGCAAAAATCCTAAGGTGCGGTTCGGTGCGGTTAACCGCACCGAACCGATAGGAAAAACCGCACCGTAAAGGCTAAGCAGGGTTCTTTATTGTTAACGGTCTGCGCACGGTGCGGTTTTTTTCCACGAAAATCCTACGGTCCGGTTCGGTGCGGTTTTTAGAAAACAGAAATAGTACGGTGCGGTTCGGTGCGGTTATCCGATATTGTAAATCCTACGGTGCGGTTCGGTTTTTTCATGCATCCTACGGTGCGGTTCGGTGCGGTTTTCAGAAATCGTGAATGCAACGGTGCGGTTCGGTTTTTTCATGCATCCTACGGTGCGGTTCGGTGCGGTTTTCAGAAATCAGGAATCCTACGGTGCCGTTCGGTGCGGTTTTCAGAAATCGGGAATCTTACGGTGCGGTTCGGTGCGGTTTTAAGATTTTGAAAATCCTACGGTGCGGTTCGGTTTTTTCATGCATCCTACGGTGCGGTTCGGTGCGGTTTTCAGATGTCGTGAACCCTACGGTGCGGTTCGGTTATATTTTGTTTCCTACGGTGCGGTTCGGTGCGGTTTTCCGAAATCGCAAAACCTACGGTGCGGTGCGGTGCGGTTTTCAAGAGGGCAAAAATCCTACGGTGCGGTTCGGTGCGGTTCACCAAACCGATAAGAAAAACCGCACCGTAAATGCTAAGCAGGCTTTCTATGGTTCACGGTCCGTGCACGGTGCGTTTCATTTTCACGAAAATCCTACGGTCCGGTTATGTGCGGTTTTTAGAAAACAGAAATATTACGGTGCGGTTCGGTGCGGTTATCGGATATTGTAAATCCTACCGTGCGGTTCGGTTTTTTCATGCATCCTACGGTGCGGTTCGGTGCGGTTTTCAGAAATCAGGAATCCTACGGTGCGGTTCGGTGCGGTTTTCAGAAATCGGGAATCTTACGGTGCGGTTCGGTGCGGTTTTCAGATTTTGAAAATCCTACGGTGCGGTTCGGTTTGTTCATGCATCCTACGGTGCGGTTCGGTGCGGTTTTCAGAAATCACCCCCCCCCCCCCCCCCCCCCCCCCCCCCCGTCCCCCCCCCCCCCCCCACCTATCTGTACACCTTATATACGCTGTATATACGTACGCCCCACAGCTACAAAAACAAAATCGATCGGAGTAGGACGAATGCTACAGGTATGGGTATACAGCTTCCTAGCGTTTTTTTTTCCTCCTCGCGTGAGACGCTCTCTACTGTACCTCATCCAAAACCTGACGAACAAGCAAAATCAAGATGCAACAAACCCCATGACCTATCAACTATTTATAGTTGGGACGCATGCTATGGTAAAGGTACACACCACTTATTTTCTGAGGGCTGGTCACTTGAGGAGCTCTATACTAATAGTAAGTAAAAAAATGATGTTGGAGGGAAATAAAAATGCTACGTACACACCCGATGAAAAAAAAAACAGTGCCGACGGTCTAACCGTAAAAACTGCAGCTTCTTTACGGTGCGGTTTTTCCTATCGGTTCGGTGCGGTTCGGTGCGGTTAACCGCACCGAACCGCACCGTAGGATTTTTCCCTCTTGAAAACCGACCGCACCGCACCGTAGGTTTTGCGATTTCGGAAAACCGCACCGAACCGCACCGTAGGAAACAAAATATAACCGAACCGCACCGTAGGGTTCACGACATCTGAAAACCGCACCGAACCGCACCGTAGTTCGAACCCACCACGTACATTAGATGCATGAAAAACGAACCGCACCGTATTTCGATTTGGAAAACCGCACCGAGCCGCACCGTAGGAACTAAAAAAACCGAACCGCACCGTAGGATTTTCAAATCTGAAAACCGCACCGAACCGCACCGTAAGAATCCCGATTTCTTAAAACCGCAGCGAACCGCACCGTAGGATTCCTGATTTCCGAAAACCGCACCGAACCGCACCGTAGGATTCATGAAAAAAACGAACCGCACCGTTGCATTTTCGATTTCTAAAAACCGCACCGAACCCTAGGTGCATACGACGACGAGAATAATGCACCACACGCACGCATTTCTCTCTAACCCGACCGGCCAGATTTCGAAAATAAGCCGCACGTGCACGCGTAACCAGACCTGTTAGCTACGTGGTTCTATCGTGGTGCGGGTGTTAACCACCAGCACTGGATTTTCCCTTAACCGCACCCCGCCCTATGCGATCAAAACCGCACCGACCGACCGAGGCAGACCGATGACGGATTATATTGAACACCACCCCCGTAGCATTACCTTCTACGACCGCCCTGGATGTGAAAAAGAAGACCGCTCACTCGAAAACCGCACCGAACCCACCGTAGGATTCCTGTTTCTAGAAACCGCACCGAACCGCACCGTAGGATGCATGAAAAAACGAACCGACACCGTGGGATTTCAATTTCGGAAAACCGCACCGAACCGCACCGTAGGACAAATCAACCTGAGTTCGGACATCTGAAAACCGCACCGAACCGCACCGTAGGATGCATGGAAAAAACAACCGCACCGTAGGATTCCCAATATCGGGTAACCGCACCGAACCGCACCGTCAATATTTCTGTTTCTAAAACCGCACCGAAGCCGGACCGTAGGATTTTCGAAAAAAAAAAAACGCACCGTGCACGGACGGTTAACCGTAAAGAACCTGTCTAGCCTTACGGTGCGGTTTCCTATCGGTTCGGTGCGGTTCGGTGCGGTTAACCGCACCAACCGCACCGTAGGATTTTTGCCCTCTTGAAAACCGCACCGCACCGCACCGTAGGTTTTGCGATTTCGGAAAACCGCACCGAACCGCACCGTAGGAAACAAAATATAACCGAACCGCACCGTAGGGTTCGCTGACATCTGAAAACCGCACCGAACCGCACCGTAGCATTACCGGGGGGCGCGCGTGTGGGATGACGGGGGATTAGTTCGCCGGGTCTGCTTCTGCCTGCACCCGTGCCGGCCTTGCGGCACGTGGTAAAGGGGTAAGCCGACTGCGGCCACGGCTAGTATATATGGGGGAGGGGGGGAGAGGGCGCCACATATGTCTTGCCATGAGGTGGGTTACACGAGGAGCGCTATGCTACTACTACGCAAAGGAGCGTGGACAGCTCCAACCATTTTTGGTTGTGGCCGTTTCCGCCGAAATTGGACGGTGATTTGCAACCCGATTGTATTCTAGCAGAATCTGTTTTCTGTTTTTTTTTTCGTTCTCTCTGTTTGCTCATGATAAGAGTGGACGTCGGGTCGGACCATTGCGCGACCCCGGCATTTAGCAGGCACCTGAGAGATTGCCACGATAAAGTACCTCTCACCAACAGAACGGCAGGCGTTTTATAATTTTTGATGGCCTGTATCTACAGTCATTTGGGCATGCGCTTTCGAGTAGAGGCGATGAACGTTGTTCCCCGTAGATTGGATACATGCTAGATAGTGCAGCAGTAGTAACACAACTCTGCATACATGACGCAGTGGGCATGGGGGGGGGGAGGGGCAGTAGGAGAGGCGCCTTCGATGCTAGCGGCGCTAGACATGTTGCGGTACCCAGTACCGGGTAGGAGTGTTTGATGAATATAACTGCAAATTGCGATTCCCTTTTGCGCGTTTCTTCTTTGTTTTTCACGTGCTAAGGGATCCTATTTGCTGCCCCCTCCCGTGGGAGCACTCAGGAGGCACAGGTTGCGCCGCGTTCAGCGCCTGCACGATTTCCCCTGTTGACACGGGCGTGAGACGCGAAAACAACCAACTACAATCGGGATTTTTCCGCATCATGAGCACGAACGGAAAACATAAAATGACGTGTGGTAGTGTAGCAACATCAGTATGTAGAGGAATGCGTCGATCAGCAGACGCGTGCTACGTTAGAGGTACTGTACCTTTCTTTGGCCGAAACGTTTTCGGAATGACGTGGCTCCTGTCTTAACCCATTCAGAACTGAAAAAAATGTCCCACACTAATTCCAAGTAGTTTGTCCCCAAATATGTGGGACCCTTTCTTAAGGGGTTAATAACCCAAAATCGTCCGAATTTTCTTCATTTCTTGTGTTGCAATATGTTTCATTGTGGGGACAGGCCATGGGATTGTTCATCGGGTATGATAGCCCTTTTTGTTTTCCTCCAAAATCATTTTTTGGGTGAGGTTATAGAGCTCCTCAAGTAATAAGTGACCACCCTCAGAAGGCAGAAAAAACATGGTGCACCTCTACCGTAACCCTAACCCCAGTACAGAGTACGTGACAGATGTTAAGAATCTCTTTTTTTTTTTTGGCCAGACTGGAATTATTATGTTTAGACTGGGTGTGTTCCGCACTATTTTCAGTACGAAGAGGTCGCAGTATTATGTTTCTCATGTATGAGATGACTGGGTGTGTTCCACACTATTTCAGTACGAAGAGGTCGTATTATTATGTTTTCCCCAAAATATCAGTCTCAAATTCTTCAATTATCAGATTCTTAAAATCTGTCGCGTACTGTAGTGTACAGCACTGCGGTATCGGCACCGTCCGTAGAGCATAATCGTGTCATTTCCAGTTTTTGAATATGGCGAAGTCGTGACAAAATTCCAGCTATTCGATCAAGACGAATTCGCTTTCTTCTTGATGCTGGGATATATCCTTTCCCTCCTTCCTGAAGTTGACTCGCTCGTATTGTTTCTTCCAGCTGGTTCAAGCGTTTTTTCGGGCAGCTCAACCGATACTGCTGTATGCTCACAGTTTGGTGGTGCGTACGTAGCATAGGGATGTTTAGTCTCGGCTTCTCGGATGCAAGTATAACGGGAAGAAGGCCGTATTACTTTGTTCTCGAGCATATGCGGTTATCTGCGCATTCCTTCGAAAACATCACAGCCAACCATGGATGTGGCACACTGGTCCACTGGCATATATTTTTGCGAATTCTACGTCAAAAGAGAACTCCATTCTCTAGGCTTTTCTGGCAATTGTAGTCCGCTTTGAGCAAGTTCACCACACAAACAAGCTGGCTTCTCGCTGCTTTTCGGATGGCGTGAAGAATCGCACTATTAATAATAGTACAGCTGGCGTGCAGTAAATTTCTCATCAAATCATCAGTGTCTCCTCATCTCTTTTAACCGCCGCTCGCATGTATGTGTTGCAGGAGTGGTTGGAGTTGTCGCAGAATTTCATCAAGCGCAGTGACAAATCGTACAAGATGTGTTACGGGGGACCGTAGTAAATAGGGACATACGGTAAACACAAAAGACTCTATATTTTCCCATGTTTACCGAGTGTTTACTGACAATATTTGGTTATATTTACTATGGCCCCCCGTAATAATATTAAAAGTAGGAAAACATACACCGAAACATAGAAATAACCAGGGCTGTTCGCGGGTCATGACCCGACCCGCGGGTCGGGTCAGGAGGTGTTCAAAATCTCACGGGTCGGGTCGGGTCGGGTCAAGACGTGTTCAAAATCTCACGGGTCGGGTCGGGTCGGGTCAAGAGGTTTGAAAATCTCACGGGTCGAGTCGGGTCGGGTCAAGAGGTTTCCAAAATCTCGCGGGTCGGGTCGGGTCATGACCCGCCATTTCAAATTCTCGCTGGTCGGGTCGGGTCATGACCCGACATTTCAAATTCTCGCGGGTCGGGTCGGGTAATGACCCGCGAGAAATGGGTCACTCGCGGGTCATGCCGGAATGACCCGCGAGTTGTTTTCTGTTGACCCGCGGGTCGGACCCGCAGGTCGAACCCGCGGATCCAACCCGCGGGCCCGGATTTTTCCTGACTTACCGCTGCCTGCCCGGTGGTCACTTTCGTCACAGCGGGTCGAACCCGCGGGTCCGAAACCTTTAAACTTACCGCTTCCTGATTCGTCGTGACGATATCCCGAGTGCATAGCATAGCGTGCAAAACAATCATATTGTATACTGTACCTTGTACAGTACTACATACCAGGCAAACGTTTGGCGAACTCCTGGTCGGATGCCACCACACAGCAGTATCTCATCATGCTCACACATCCTCCAAATCCACTACAGACAGGCCACAAATCAATGCAGGGTACAAGAAGATAAAAAATGGCAGCAGCAGCAGCAGCAGCAGTAACAACAAGGCAGACCATGTCACAAACACATGGATGGATAAATTAGTACGCTTGCCCTCGCCGGAGACGGCATAGTCTGCCCGCTTTCCGGGGCGGAAGCAGAAGCCATCTTGGGTCAGAGCTATCAGGTCGACCCGAGAAGAAGGCGTGGTAGGCACAGCAATGTGCGGGATGTGGGTCTACCTCTCTCTCTATTCGCGAAGATCTCCGGGAGCACACATCACAAATTATAAAACTGAAGAAAAAAAAACACAAAAAAACACAAACAAGCACGACACTCTAGGAATATTATGAGGGACCAAGGCCTGCAACCAACGGACAAACGAGCAACGACTACAGGTTTGGACCCGCGATTTTTTATCTTTGACCCGCGAGAAATATCACGGGTCCAGTCGACCCGACCCGTATGAAACCCGTATCTCACGGGTCAATCGGTATCTGGCGGGTCGGGTCGGGTCGGGTCAGGAGGTGTTCAAAATCTCACGGGTCAGGTCGGGCCGGGTCAGGAGATTTTCAAATCTCACGGGTCGGGTCGGGTCGGGTCAAGAGGTTTCCAAAATCTGGCGGGTCGGGTCGGGTCATGACCCGACATCTCAAATTTTTCGCGGGTCGGGTCGGGTCATGACCCGACATCTCAAAATTTCGCGGGTCGGGTCGGGTCATGACCCGATATCTCAAAATTCTCGCGGGTCGGGTCGGGTCAGCTGACCCGACCCGACCCGACCTGACCCGTGAGGTTTGACCTGACCCGCGAACAGCCCTGGAAATAACACGATCATCAAGGTCACTCGGGCTCATCGCCTCCTGCGGCAAAGGAGGCAGACACTTCACGATATTTGAAGCGAGGCACCGCCGCGGCCCACACACACCGCAAAATCGCACGAGAGTGGAAGGAGTGGTATGGACCAAGCAGCTTCTCCACCAGTCGACGCAGCAACATACCTTGTACCTTGCAGCCCCTTCGGCAGTAGGTACATGGGTACATCAAGCCCCCCCTCGTTTCCCGTGTGATACATACCCCCCGGTACCCCCTTACGATGTATCTGAAACCCCTTCCCCTCTCCTGGGGCCTACCCACGAACCGATACAGTGGAGCTGGGTGATCTATTTCCCTTTCATGATTTCCCCTTTTGCCCCACCCCACGTCCTCCACCATTCCTACATTGAGCCCCAGTACCCTCCCCGCTTCTGCCCTTTTTCTCTGGCGATTGTTTTACACCCTGGCGAAAATTGATTCCGTATGAATGCTCTCGCCCAATCGTCGCATCTTGGAGGTTGTCACAGGACAAATTGACACAGTTCTGCACACGTATGGGCTTTGACCTTCTTTCGTGGGTGAGCGATATCGAAAAAGGTACCGGGTTGTTTTAAAAAAATCTTGATATTTTCGTCAATGCGCAGCAGGCATTCCCGTCCTGGGGTGACTCCTCCAGATTTTTTCCAATGCTCCGACAGCTCACAGCCCCTGCCCATACATAAAGACCCTCCCCGTCAGGGCTTGTTCGGACAGCCAGCACGCAACACCGTACTCCATCCCGGCCCCGCCTTCAGTCCAAGCCCCAGCCCCACGCCAGCCCGAGACCCAGCCTCAATCCCAGCCCTTACTGCAGCCCCAGCTCCAGTTCAAGACCCAGCCCGAGGCTCAGTCCCAGCCACGGCCCTAGCCCCGACCCAAGCCCTAGTACTATTAGTCCAAGCCGCACCCCGAGCCTCGGGTCAAACCCCGGCCCCAGCCGAAGCCCCAGCCCTAGCCCCCACCCGAGCCCCAGCCTCAGCCCCAGGCGCGACCCGACTACCAGCTCCAGTCCCAGCGCCAGCCTCAGCGCCAGCCTCAGCTCCAGTCCAAGCTCCAGCCCCAGCCCCGGTCCAGCCTCAGCTCTAGCCTTAGCTCTAGGCCCAGCCCAAGCCCAAGCCCCAGATCCAGTCCCGGCAGTTTTAGTGTTTGAAGACCGCCTCCCGTAATAGGAACACATGACTTGCATTGTAACCAGTCCCTAACCATACCACTCAACTTGCCGAGGTATAACGAAACTGCAGCAGTAGGTCAGTAGTTTCTTAATGACGACGTGTACTCGATCTCAACACTCGTAATCCGCCAGTGCCCTCAGCAACGTCCTCGCGTACGTGCTGAATACGTGTCGTCTGTGCCCGCCCCCATCCATCCTCCCGGGCGTGGAGCTGGACGACTTTTGCGCCGATGTTGCTGCGCAAGATGAACACACCGCCGAAAGCGCGTGCACAATTAGGGGGCAGAGAAAAGGGTGGAGTATGTGAATGTTCCGACATTTCTTCAATGGATGGAAGAAGCACTATATATGCTTCTACTTTTTTACACCTGAGTCCTGATTTCCAAGGGCAAGGGCAAAGCTTTCTTTTCAGTAATCGTCGTGCTAGTTTTGCGACCCACTGAGATAGGTCAACGGGGTCGGGTGTCTGGGCACCGGGAAAAAAATCGGATAAATAGAGGGCACACTGCTGTGGTTTACATCTGCTATAGATTTACTCGGTCCTCTCCAAAAATAACGGTTCACGTGAGGCGAGGTCGCGATTTTCGATAACATTAACACAGTAGTAGCAGTACGAAGCAGATTTTAGCAGAGGGGTTCATACTCAACCTGCGCGGTCACCGAACTGACAAGCAAGCACGCAATCAGCGCAGCGAGGACGAGCTTCGAAAGAACACTACGCGAGTTGATCGGCGGCTTTCTGGCCGTCCACGGCGTTGGATACACCGACCTCTCTGTCCTTGGAACTGCTGTTGCCCATGTTGTCGAAAGTACTTTGCGATGAGTGGACCAGGCTACCGTAGGGGTAGCAAATTTGAGACTTAATGTTCATCACTGACGGCGCTCCTCAACTCTCAAAACTACCCAATACAGTACACGACACTTAATAAGGAACAGGCTAACAAGAAAGCCAGGCTGGTATTTACACGAAAACAAGAAAATTGAGAGTCGACATCTTGAAGTTAGTGTAGAAAGCACTCACCCTAAGAAGAAAATTGGAGCCTGGGCCAGATTTCCTGTTTCTTAATCGGTGTCCTGTACAGTACGTTGGGATCCGATTGAGTTTTTTAAAAAAAACTTCAGATACCTCTACCAGCGCATATAGGAATGTGTGTCGGGCTCATGTAGCGAATGTGTTCTTATAATCGGTTATGGGAGTTCCTATACTATGACCAAGAGAGGAGTCTAAAAAACTGATGATGTTGCCCTTATCGTACCCTGGGTCGCTTGGTGTGCCTCTACGAGTACTGGTACCGCAGTAAAAAACTTCCTGAACACGGTCGGTGAAAAAAAACTACGAGGAGAGAAAGTTATGGTAGCATTCCGTGAAAGACGCTTTTATTTCCGCTTGGCTTACTCGGGGGATTTAACCTCACACTACATACAGCAGCAGACTATGCCCACACCGGACGTACACAATTCGTTACGCAGGACGTTCCAACTCCACTTCAGGAAATGCTGCGCACCTGTCTGTCTGTTTCCGTCACCATCTCCTCCTCCTCCTCCTCCTCCTCACTCAAACCGCCGATCGCCTGTCCGCGGACCACGAGCCAAGTACGCTGCGAATTGACCTTTCCAAGTCGCTGAAGAAGATCCTGCCTCTCTGCGTTGCCGATAACTCACATTCCAAGCACGGCCGCTGGTGGCCGGAAGCAGAACGCCGGCTTCGTCTTGTTGCTATATATGAAACGTGAAATATCAGTCAGAGGGGAGGGGGGGGGGGGCGTGTTCTCGCCTTCAAGGTTCTCCATTTACACCCCGAGCGATTTCGACTATTACGGAGGAACAAGCCGGTCGCCCCGGTGGTCTAACTGGTAGCCACGAAGCCTTTTGGGCCGGATGTCGAGGGTTCGATTCTCCCCATGGAGGTTTTTATTCTCAAATGACACCGACTGTCGAGAGCGCATATTAGTAGCGTGGGTAAGCAAAATTCGACGAGAGTTGACGAGGGAAGAAAGTGCTGAAATCTTCTCGCGATGAAAATGCAAAGCAAGAACCGTAGTGGGGGAGGCGGGAGAGGAGCCTACTTTGTGACCCCGGATCTGAGTTACGACTAGGGAGGGAGAAATACGAAAGTGCGAAGATAATAAATGGGATGGACAAAACAAAAAAAAAAAAAAATAGTAAATAGGACCTACGGTACACACAAAAAACTACATGTTGCCTATTTTTACTAGCAATATTTGGTCCTATTTACTAGTATTTACTATGGCCCCCCGTAATAACAATTTTTTCAACGTATTCATATATCCATACAGATGGGGCAGAGTCGAGCCCCCCACCACCAGCTTTGGTTCACCCCCTCGAATATGTTATCTCTCGTAAACGTGTCGATCGTTCGCTGGTACGGACCTTTTCTTCCTTTATCTTCGGCTACCCTGCGTTTGTCTGTGTTTTTATAGCACCTTAGCTACGATAGTGTGGTCCCAGTGACACTTTTATTCGCCTCATGAGGCAAACACCAACATTTCTGACGGACTGAGCGGGCTCCTTTATCCTAATATCGCTGAAATGTCATCGGGTGCTATCCAATTTGTTTTTCTTCGTGATATCCCAAAAGGCCTCTGAGATTTGTTCATCGGGTTTGCATTTTTTTCTTTTGGCGTTTCTCTCTAAAAATCAGTTTTAGCGCGAGGGAAAGAGCTCCTATATACTATAGCCGGGTCAGGAGTCCCAGGAGGAAAAACAAAATAGTGCTATGTACGTCCATACGACGTACCCCGACCGCAGCAGCATGCGTCGATTGCACGATGGGGCACATACTGGCCGTTGTGAACCCCGGGTGAGGAGTCATATATCGCCGAAACTATGAACTAGTGTGACGCAAATCAAATTGAACGTACCGGTTAGTGTTATGGTACTGCTGTTGCGATGTGGAATCGTTGGTATATACCTGGTATCAGGTATAATAATCGTATTGGTAGTACTTGGAAGGCGGTATCTTAGATGGGAACCACCGGTAGTATCTACGTATCTACCTCGGCTTTCAGTCGTTCATCACGGAAAAGGAATAAAGCTGCTCTTCTTCTATCTCTAAGCAAACAACACACGTGAGTACCAACGAGTACCCGTTCCATAGGCTGACCTGGCTAGGGATACCCTGTCCTCTTATACCCAGCTTCCTCACAATTGGCGCCGTCGGCAGGACGAATTAGGAGTACCCGTTCCATAGGCTGACCTGGCTAGGGATACCCTGTCCTCTTATACCTACAGTAGCTTCCTCACATTCTCAAATGGGTTGCTAGCGCCTGTAGAACAATATAAGTACGACTGTGCGGTGGCGTCCCGAGCGCATAAGCAGAAGGCGAGGGAAAACAAAATTTAGCTGCGCGCTCGTCCCAAGTCCCGAAATGTCCTGCTCGGCCTTTACCGGGCAGTGATCGGATCCTAGCTTGCGCCTAAGGGCCATTCTTATCGGAGCCATGAATTTCCAATTTTTTCAAAATTCCAATATACGTATACGTTTTTCGGCAATTTTCTGTATATCCGTTTTTTCCATTTTTATTTTTTTCCAAAGAGTGGAATGCGAAGCCTTCCAAACCTTTTCCCCTCTGAAATAATTTCCAAACTTTGAAAAAAAATCCTCGTTTTCCTCTTTTTCCTTTTGTTCTTGGGAAAAAAAAAAGAGGAAATTTTGGACAAAAAAGTTGCTCGTAAGAATGGCTCTAAAACGCGATGGGAAACGATCGCCACCATTTGTGCGGCGCATTACGAAGTTCCGTTTTCGTTGCGAGCGGCTTATTCTGCTGCGTGCGGTATGCGTCGTACGTTAAGCTTCTATTACTATATGTAACAACGTACGATACCGGTGGAAAACGCTTGCATATCATACTACGAACCTTGGATCTCGAACCTTCTCGACCTTTCTCAGCGATCGCGGCCTCTCTCCTGCGCTCGTCGGTTCAAGCTCGGCCTTCTTCTTCGGTCCCCTCCTTCGCCTGTCCAAAGGCGCCAATGTCACGGGGAAAGGCAAACGGTTTTTGAAGTTAAAGTCCATGCCAACCGGCAGGGTTGTTTCAGTGAGACTATATCACGTCATAGAAGCAGAGTTGGCTGTGACAGTACGTCACTTTCTCGCCAGTCTAGCTGCCGCAGCCCGCTCCCTTCGCTATAAGCCACCCGAAAAATAGGCCTTGCGCAGAAATCCTTCGGCACATCTCCGTTTTCGCACCCCCCCAGAACGCGCTAGCTCCCTTCACCAAAAAGCCTACCTGGTACGAGATTACATGTATACGTTTGGTAAGACTGCGCCTGGTTTGTCGAGCGCACCGACTTATCTAGCTGACAAAAAGGAGGGTCTGTACGAAGAGCCTATATATTAAAATAAAAACGGGGGTACGAGGAAAAAAAACGGTCCGCAAAAAAAGCCCTTTCTTTATAACTGGACCCGTGGTTTTTGGGCACAAACTGCTAGAAAATAGTATATGGGGTGTTTTTACAATGACTGGGAAAAGGGTTGAAAGGATAGCGCTTTACTCAATGTTGCGCACATGGCCGTGTTGAGTGCGCCGAATGGCGGTAGACGGACGCAGATACGTGATACGCTGTGCGTCGTATTTTCTCCGGACACAGCTCGAGCTTCGTCGCTTGTCAAGGGTACGAGTACAGTACATATATAACTGCCATGCCCTGGGACTGCACCTCGTAACAGTTTTTGGCGTGACGGTTTTGCGGCGCTGGCCTCCAACATACCCACGAATATATCGTACCTTCCGAGGGCCATTCTGCCAACCCTTCGGCAATCTTGATTTTCTCTGTTTTCGCTTGTTTGTTCTCCTGCTTTCCTTCTGCATAACGTCATGTCCCCGGGCAGCGATATCCCCTACAGCGTTGGCCTGTGTGCAGAAATCAGGGCGATAGAGTTCGGAATGAGCTACATGCCAGACACCACCTGCTAGCACCGTCGAAATATCAACACAAATAGGTAGGTGAGCGCGCAGACACGGGACACCACGGACGGTATACCTACCGTCACCAGATGGGAAAACAGGTGGTCTGAACGCGCGGTTCCTTTCGTGAAAATATTCTGCTTTGCCCGTGTCGTAATGTGCCCACGAAGCCATTCACTCCTGGTATCATCCACGTATCCTCACCTTCTGCTGTGCTGTCGTTGATGCCGATACAGCAGTGTATCATACTGCTGAGGTATATTATTCTTGATCCTTGATACCGTATACCTGGTACTGCAGCAGTACCATACAGCAGGACCCGTAAACCCACCAGGTATAAACGTACACAGCAGTAGCCTAGACACACCCTCGCAACCTTACTCTGCTGTAGCTTACAACATAATTAATAGGTCCAGCAGCTTGCAGCACCGATCTGTCCCGAAGTATAATAAGGACTGGTTTTGTATTAATATTATATTTACACAGTACTTATATTTCGGGACATAGCGGTACAGTATTTCGCGTATTATCGCCTTCCAACCCCTCTCGACTCTCGACCTTCGCCACCCGTTTCGCGCTACGGGCCCTTCGGACTGAAAACGGGTCGCCACACAAGTTCAAGCTGCATAAAAATGGCATCGCAGATGCAGCAGGCCACGCAACACCTGGCTGCTGCGCTGCCCCGCATGAATGCCGTTGTGAGTTGTGTCCCACAAGAACATGTGTGCCAGAGTTATCTCCGATGCAAAGCAGTGCTTCAGTGCTTCATGTTGATGCTTTACCAGAGCGCATTGCTCATCCAGCTAATCCTAGGTTACCGAGCAGCCTAGAGGCTCGCATCCTGAGCTTCGACGACAAACCCACAGCACTGAAACCCTGGAGGCATGGGAGGAGTGAGACGCAGACCGCAGACCCCACCAACTGCGAAGTCTCGATGGCGGGGTTTCGATTGGTTCTTGCGGCGTTACGGTTCGTACGTCGATGCTGGCGTATCGTATCTCAGTACGTCTAACCAAACTTTCACCACCGATATCAGCTTCCAGAACCACTACGAGCTGGTTCAAGTTGAACACCCCAACATTTCGTCAGACACGAGCGCCGGGTTGCACTATCTACCCGAATGACACATACCAGGTGTGTGCTATCATACTGACCGCCACGACCAGTGGAAGAGGGCGGGATAGCCAGTTTTTCAGTTGAGGTCCCAGGGCTGCCACCAGTGCGATATTGGGCTGAAACTCGATGAAAGTTAGCAAAAGCGTTCCAACAAACCGGGATCTGATTGGTCGCGGCCTCTGACGGCATGAAAACTTATTCTTGTAACCAACGCATAATGTATTACGGGGTGGGCTAATGATGCCATAGTAAACACTAGTAAATAGGGACCTACGGTACACACAAAAACCTATATGTTTACCTAGTTTTTACTAGAAATATTTGGTCCTATTTACTATGGTCCCCTGTAATAGTCGTGCTTTCCAAAAACAGGGGCAGGGGAATTATGGAGACCCCCCGTCCTAACTAATGAATACCAGGTAGAGCTTACGTAGTGGCTATCAACGGTGTACAAATACCTCGTACGTAGCAGTTTCCTGACGTGGCGGCTTCCTGGCGTTGGCCTCCAGCGTGCCTATAACCATACCAGGCCTTCCGACGTCATTCTGCCAACCCTTCGGCTAGGTTGGTTACCTCTGCCTCCACCTGCTCTCCTGCTTTCCTCCTGCATTGTGCCGTACTCCAGGGCAGCCATATACATGTTCCCTGTATTCGTAGCTTTGGCCTGTATGCAGAAATCAGCGCGTCAAAAACATGACATGTCGAAATGTGCGCACAATGAGATAAGAAGTTCGACACAAGCTGCATGCCTAGTGTCATGCCGTATGCAGTACCCTGCTACCTGGCACCAGGTGTATGTCAAAGGTGAACGCGCGAACAACTGACACAATTATTACTTATTACTGAATGCGAGTTTCTAATTTACACGGCGCCTTTTTTTTCTAGAGACCCTTCTCGAAATCACGGTTAATGTACTTTTCCATTAGATATCCATCCGTCCGACCGGGATACATCTACGAGAATCATTCTCCGCAAAGACATACTGGTACACCAGGATCGGCGACTAACAGCAGAACAGCCGATAGTCGCGACCCAACCACATGCACCCAGCGTCGGCAGGGGCAGGAAGGGAGAGGGGTCGACTGTGGGGCGGGGCTAGGCGCGAAGCCTGGTCGTGGTGGTGGTGTGTGGTGGCGGTGGTGTGTTCGTTTGGTGCCTCCTTTTCCATTTCCCCTTTTTTCCACAGCAGCTGCTGCAGCAGCAAGGTGGTGGCGGGTCGAGGGGAGCGATAGTGTCAGCCAACGACGACGCGAAGCAGGAAGGGAGAGGGTTCGACTGCGGAGCGGAGCTAGACTCGAAGCCTGGTGGTGGTGGTAGTGACGGTGGCGGACGTGGTCGGGGTGGTCGCCGTGCCTCACGCCATGTGCTCGTATGGTACTTTTCCTAACTGGTTCCTGATGTTTTGTGGTTTGAGTTCCTCCGTGTGTACGAGTACGTGTCTCTTGATGATGGCGATGAGACTGCTGTCCACCGCCCACCAACGCACACAAGTTGACGACGGTTGCAAATATCCTGCTGCAAGAGTTCCTGCTATCGATATTATCTTCAACACTGTCGTTACCTGCCTTCACCAGATTGTTGAAAACTGGTCTGCACGAGCGGTTCCTTTCGTGAAAATGAAATACTTCTAGGGTAAGCCAACTAATGTGCCCAAGCCCTTTTCACTCCTATATAGCCTCTCGTACCGTAGCCTCGCCTTCTGCTATTGTTCAAAATAGTAATACGTACGACGTACTCGTGGTGCTTGGTAGTTGGCACCGATACAGGTTAGTAGTACTCGTATACTGCTGATGTACATATAACTCGTTCACAGAGCGGGGGAATTCTTGGTACATAACTGCTGTAGACCCATTGCCATACAGCAGTACGTGTTGTACTCTTTGCCCGCGAACCTGTGATATCCCAGGTTGTAGATACGTACCTATGGTAACTACCCTGTTTCGCTTTGTCGGCTTCCAACCTCCAACCCCTCTCGAACTTCGCCACCTGTACCGCACTATATATACTTAGAAGCGTATAGTCCGTGCAGCACAATTTGTCCATTTTGTTTTCGGCTAATAACTTTTGAAATATGTCGAATTGGAAAATAAAACGGCCTTAGACCTATGCCAATGGGAAAGCAAAGTTGGAAATCGATCTTTGAAATATTTGCCTGGAATTTTCAGGCTGAAGATCCGCTCGTACCGCCGCTGTGGGAAAAAAGGAAAAAAATGTTTGATTTTTTTCTTATTTTTTTTCAAACGGCTGCAGGCGGCGCAATTTGCCATTTCTCGTTGCAATCGTCAACACCCTGATAAAAATCAGCTCGTGCGACGATAGACCTTCGATCTCGACATAGACTGAGCCCACGGCCAACCCGCTTCGGGTCGGGCAAGGCCAACGAGTGCAGATGACGGCCTCGAAGGTATAAGGTGGATCCATGGTCTAGGAGGCGAGAGATTGCCGGCGGCGTCCTACGCTCTTCTCCCAAACCCGAAAAAAAAAAGTTTTTTTGCCATTTGAGACGGATAAAAAAAATTTGTCATCTGTTTTATGCACACCAGCAGCCAATTGTTTGTTTATCAGACGCCTGGCCAGCGCCCGCCACATATCACCGGCCATCGTGTGAACACGGTGACCCTAGGATGGGTCGGAGCCCGTAACGAGCGCACCGCGTTCAGAATTCATGACGCAGTCGTTGGTTTCGTCGATCCATGTCTGTCGAGGACTCGAAATCTCGCCGCTTCGAACTAACATTCGCCTGAGTTTTTCTCAAGCCGATCTTGTCCCAACATCGGCCTGAGAATTGCCTTTTTCGGGCTTTTCCAAAAGTTGGGAATATTCCGTTTTAAGAATCGGTCCCATAGCAAGCTTGTTCTGGAAAAATCTGGCGGGGATCTTAGGAATTCAAACTTTTTAGGGTAACTTTGCTTTCCCATTGGCATAGGTCTTAGTCGTAATCGCCAAGGCCAAAGAAATCGAATACCGTCGAGAAAAAAAAATGTTCCCCTATACTAAATTCAAGTCATATGTGGGCGGCCACGATAAAGTCACCCCAATATCTGGCCAAAATCGGCTGAAAAACTACAAAAATGGACAAAACCATGAATATATCGCGAAGTTTAGTTTTCCAAGAACCAACATAACTTCCTGACCTGGGGCAAGACCAAAGGGAGCGTTTCCCGCTCTTTTTTTTCAAATCGTGAAGTGTAATCTCCGCAACGAAAGCTATCAAGATGACGTAACATATTCTGTTTTATGCCAATATCTCCGTCAAATTATATAATTACAATAAAATAAAAATTGCTGACGATGGAATTTCCCGTTTTTCTCCCCGAATCCGTGGTCGTAATCGGTTTGCAAAATATACACCCCCAAACGAAAGCTTTCAACTTTTTTCGGTTTATTGACGATTAGAAGGCAAATAACACTCAAAATAAAAAAATCCATTACTTCAGGGATGACCGCTTGGAGATTACAGTAGCTTTCTAGGCGTACTTTCGAATTTCAGACTACACCTACGTGCATACCCCTACCCGGAGCAAAGTGCACATTGGTACTGAAAAAAAAATGGACAAATTTTGCTGCACGGACCATACGTACAGCAGTACTTCGAATGGCCTCAAGAAGGCATCGTTGCAGAAAAACGGCAACACAGGTTCAGCAGGCCACGCAGTGGTGCGTTCTTGCCTCTCCTCGCCATTGCCGTACCAGGGTACAGCAGCAGTATTGTTGTGTTGTGTCCCTCGAGAACATGCATATGCGAGTACCAGCACTGCTTGTACTGCAGTACTGGACTGCTTGCACTGCAGTGCTGGTATGATCATATTTATCTCATGCTCTCGTGGCCTCGTGGGTTAGGTACGTCGTATCATACGAGTAGGATATCTCCGATACAAGACGTGATCCAATCCACCTTTGAAACTAATATTTCACATCCCTGGTCTATTGGAAATCAGGACACATCGCCCATCCAGCTACGGCAATGCAATGTAATGGAGCAGCCTGTAGACTCACATCCTCAGCTTCCCCCAAAAGTCCACAGCGCTGAAGCCCTCGGGTGAGATCAATGAGGATTTCTCTTTCCTTTATTCATCCTCATTGGGTGAGACAATGAGGATGCCCTTTCTCCTCTACATCCTCATTGGGGTGAGATGTGCGATTCCTAATTCCTCTATGGCAGGGTTTCGATGGGTTCTAAAGGCGTTACGGTTTTCATTTTGCGTGTGCTCGCTCGGTATATTTAGTCGATAAGGCAGAGAGGACAGAGAGAGTCGATCAAGACCCCATTGCCCAGCAGAGGCTTGGAGCTGCGGTTGGGGAATTACCTGGCACTGTCTGGGCGCGGTCTACAGCACGGCTTTCTTATCCAACTTCGACGAGCTTTCAACAACACAACAACAACGACGATCACGACAACGGCAACAGCACGAGAAGCACCGAGCAAGTCGTACATACTCATGCAAGGGTGGTTAAAGCTGAGGGATGCATTCCCGCAGTCGGCGGACGAGTACACCCAGCCGATGGAGCGAGTTCTGAAGCGCAGAAGGGCGGACACGGACGAGGCGTGGGACAAGCTCAAAGAAGGCTGTGCTGCCAACAAGGAGCGCATGGTGAGAGTTGGACTCGCCCCTCGAACCGACGACGAGGGCGTGATTAAGCTGAACGTCGGCGGCTCGAACGTCAACGTCTGCTGGCGACTCCTCGCAGAAGACGAGGAGTTTGACAACTCAATCCTGGGAGCCTTGCTCGACGGAGTATGGGACAAGGGACGCATTCCCCGGGACGCCGACGGCCGCATCGTGCTCGACGAATCCCCTACATGCATCAAACACATCATCGCCCAAACGACGCTCAGAGCCAATGGCCGTGCGAGTTCAGTGGTAGCGGTGGGGCTGCCTGAAAGGTGGGCGCCCTTGGCGGTGGCTGCTGACGAAGTGCCGTGCTTCATCTACACCGCACACGTGATGGGACTGCCGGGGTCTATGCGGATTGACCATGATAAATGCATGAACGTGGCTGGAGGCAGCACCATATTGGAGCTGTTCGAAATCGCTCCTTTTGGTGCGAAGATTCGGGAGTGGGTTGGGGGCTCGACGAAACAAATGGATCTCATCTACCGCGCGACGCTGGACGGTTTCGACACCAAGTCATTCAAACCTGGTAGATGCAACGAGGACGGCTCCCACACGGTCTGCCTTCTTCGGGTGAGTTCCGGCGAGGGAAACGACGACGACGATAGTGTTATTGGGGGCTACTCTGTTCTTCCTTGGGGTAGCGGTGTTGGGAGCAAGCAAACCATTACCCCACACACGTTTTTGTTCATGCTCAAGGACGGCAGTGCCACCGGAAAGAACCCAAGCAAGCCCACCCTGTGGGGCCCGTACCCTAAAGACGTGGGCCGCGTATTCACGATTAGCGAGACGGGTGGTGCCGGCGTCGGTGGGAGTGACCTGATTACGGTCTTGGACGTGAAAACAGGAAGTTGCACCTTGGTGACTGGACGAGAAGCATTTGATATTGAGGAGGATTCCCCGTTCCTGGCATTGGGCGGAAAAGAGGTCGTCGAGATTGAGGTCTATCAGTGCTCAAGGATAGCCCCACCACAGACCACCGCGCCCAGCACCGCCGAACCGGGTGGAGATGCCCTGACTGATGCGGAAGCTTACGACATCCGGTCATTCGGCGAAACAATCGCAAGCTCTCTCATGGAGGAGAAGGTGGTCCTCGACCGTGCCGTAACGGAGATGAAAGAGGCAGGAGCAAGGGTATCCGCCTCTGTCGACGCCCTTGAAGCCGTGTACGGTCCAAGCGTGGCGGCGGGCGAGCAGGACGATGTCGTGGAGCTCAACGTACGTGGGACGAGAATGACAACGCTGCGCTCCACACTGCAGGCCTGCCCCCGCTCCGCCCTCGCCGCCATGTTTAATGAGGACAGATGGCCAGCCACCGACAAAGACAAGGACGAGCACGGGAGGCGGCTGATCGACTGTGACCCGACCTGTTTCTCCAAGATCCTCGACGTGCTGCGGATGAGGAAACGTGCTTCGTGGAGTCGAGCCGCGGCAGGGGGGAAACAGGGAGAGGGGGAGGAGGAGGAAAAGGGGGAGGAAGCCGTGGAGGAGGAAGAGGGCGGGAGTGGCGAGGAGGAGGAAGAGAGGGGGGGCGAGGAGGAGGGGGAGGAGGAGGAGGAGGGGGAGGAAGAGGAGGAGGAGGGCATCAGTGGCGGATGGGGTGCAGTCCTGATCATGAGAGCCGACGCGGAGGCCTTCGGTCCAGCCGTCAACATGTACTTTCCTGGGTGCGAGAGCTTCATCATGGACCTGGTGCAGTTGGTGTAATCCGACAAGTACATGCATATCCTACATGCCGGCAGCTCGGTGAGTGCGGTTTGTCATAAGTTTTTGTTGGTAGCAGACGCACCGATTGATGCCACCCTGGTAGGTATTTCAAGTGTTGTCTTTCGTTCGCCTCTAATACTAGGGAAGAATGGGGATATTTTCGTATTTTCCGTGGCATTTTTGCGTTTTTTGGATCGGAGCGTCTCCGAGCAGGCACCAATGAAGTGGGTTCCTTACTACCCTCTGTCAATAACTACATTTAGTTGAATTTCTATTGTAGACATACATACGTACGTACGTACTACTGGTTTGTAATGCGCAACAAAGACAGAACAATCGACGACGTTAATAGCTCTACTGCTAGTCTTGCAGTTAATAGTTTTCTGGCGTGAGCAAGCAAGTCAGAGCGCTATGATTTAAAAATCGACTAGACTAGACTACGCACCTTATGCAACTTTTTATTCTAGCGAACGATGGTGATTCAGACCTGCTAGACGTGTTTACTACCGTGTTGCTTCTCTCTCAGTCCCCGGGTCGTACCCTGGGTAGACGAGCGTGGAGATTGTGGAAAGGTTTTCCACACCGCACCCGGCATGTAACCCCGCGAACTTGTTTTGGGGGTAAGGGGTGTCGCTCGCGTTGTTGCGAAATAATTTCGCCACTTGCATATCAGTAAAGCTTATGCCAGGTGCGATGCGATTTTATTTGGGAGTCTCGAATTGTGGCACGCAGGAAGATCATGCGTTTTTGCTGGGTTTTTTTTGTACGACATTTTTGTGGGCCATTGTATCGGTAGTATGTCCACAGCTCTACATGAAGCTCTACTTGTATAAACACAGCTCCCACTGTGTTGCGAGGGGTTACATGGTAGCAATTTTATTTCAGTAGACCAATCGCGCAATATACGAAACGCAACAAAACAGGCGTACGGATCAAGTTGACATTATCTTAAGGGGTTCCTCGGTAAGCTTTTCCACTGCATTTTACCGAGATGATGCACGTCAAACTACTGCTGTGAACCGAGAAAGTGTGGGTGCACCGAGTACCGTTCAAACTCAACCGTTCAACCGTCGAATTACCGTTACCGTGCAAATGTGTACCATGCCTTTATCGACTCGCCAAAAGCCGCGCGGAAGTGTACCGTGAAGACGGGTTGTCGTCCAACAATGTACGGTAAAACCGGGTTGCTGAACCTTAGTACACTAATAGAGATATTGACTTTTGTCGGTCGAAGTGGTAAGGTGTAGCGCACGTGGTATTGATTCAGAAGCAAACCATTAGTCGTCGGCGTAAAAACAAGTGACTAAAGCTCTTTTGCGCCTACCTGGTCGCCCGCATAAGAACGCGGGTAAACCAGGTACCGGTATGTTTCCACCCGACGATGATAGTCGTTTCCCGCTTACTTTTACGGTGAGGCGAGATTCTCTCCAACAGTGGTTTCTGCTTGTGTTTATCCTTGCACCTTAACAGCGAATAACGAAACTATACTTGTCATCGAGACGAGTGAATACCCCCTGAATCCGCTAAGGCTCATCCTACGGTAGGGGTTGCAATTTGTTTGGCGCAATATTTTCTGACCGGCGGAGCTGCTCAAGTGACAAACTGCCGGTTAGTACGATAATTTTACCTCCCCGTACTTATTTCAGGACTAGCACATGGAAATCTCGGTCGGGCTTCGCGAACAAACTTGTTCGAAGACATAATGTTTCGGATGCGTGCTACGGTAGAGGTAGCACTCCTTTTTTTGGCTGAAACGTTTTCTGAATGACGGGGCTCCTTAACCCATTCAGAAGTGAACAAAAATGTCACACACTAATTCCAAGAAGTTTGTCCCCAAAATTCGTGGGACCAGTTCTTAAGGGGTTAGTAACCCAAAACCGTCGAAATTTCACTCTTTTTGTGTTGCAACGTTTTTCGTTGCATACTTATATACGTAGGCCATGGGACTGTTCATCGGGTACGTGTACTCGTAGCCTTTTTTTAGTTTCCTACAAAAAACCGTTTTTAGGTGATATATCGTAGAGCTCCTCGATTTGACCACCCCCAGAAAAAAACATGGTGCTCCTGTACCTTGAGGCAGCATGCGTCTTCGTGTGAGGAGCTCGGAAATTTAGCAACCACCCCTACCGGGGCATTGCTCGCAAGCAAGAGAAATGTTCTATGTTGTAGTGGAGCGCAGGGGGTCAATAGCATACGCTTTGTAAATATATGTGTACGGTAAACCCGTGGCGGTACGTTACCTGGTGCACGCACCGTGGAGGTACACGCACCGCGGACGTCTCGGTGTTGGTCTCCATCCCAAAATTGGTTACAGTGATTTTCCCGCTACCCCCGGTCGTTGCCGTTGGCGCACGCACCGTGAAGTCTCGTTGTTGGTTACCGTCCGAACCTTGATTACCGCGGTCGTCCGTCACCCTCGGTACATGCACGGTGGGTTCCCGTTGCCGTTTGCCGTTCACGGTTTATTTACCGTAGCCCTCCACCACCGCCCGAACTTGGTGAAACGTAAATATCATGGAGCACCAGGAACCCTTTGAGTGCTCCCCAACGGCCGAGTCTTCCCCCCTTGAATTCATGATATGTCAGGACAAGCTGGACATGTGGAATTGAGCTGAATACCTTATCTCCTTATCGTCTCCTCATCGCTGCCCGATTACCTACCTGCCTGCCTGCCTGCCTGCCTGCCTGCCTGCCTGCCTGCCTGCCTGCCTGCCTGCCTGCCTGCCTGCCTGCCGGCCGGCCGGCCGGCCGCCCTCCCACGCGCCCTTGCTTGTTTACCTGCTTGCTACAAACAGATGCCGTCGACGCTGATATTAAGACCGCAGAAGTATGGCATCAGCCGTCACATCGTGTTTTGTTTTTCGGGGTGTGCGTGCATGGGCGAGATCTAAGGTACAGACCTCGACCTCTTGACAGTGCTCCGTAAATACAAGGTGGGATTGCCACTCTGGGCGGAAATGTACGGGCCGCTTTGGTATTCATGTTTGTACCCCAATGGTCCTTAAAATGATTGATACCTGGTACCGATTATTACAGGGGACCTTTAGCCGGTCGCCCCGGTAGAGTAGTGGTCAGCTTCAAAGACTACTATCATTGGTACCCAAGTTCGAATCCCACCGTGGTGAGAGATTTTGACTTTATTTGAAATAAAAAAGGGCAGCGGCCAAAAACAGGTACACCTGGTCCGTTCGGGGCCAAAAACAGGTACATACTAAAACCAAGTTTAAAACGCACCCTACAAACCTGCCGTTCCTTGCAACGCAAATTAGAGTTTTTTCGTGTTCTTCGTGCTCGCCCGGTGGCTACGTATACGAGTAGCTGCTATTAATAGTACGAGGAACGAACGCCTGCTGCTGTATTACCCCTTCTCAGCTTGCGACACCCCTGGTATTCCAAGTCAACCACAATCCCGAAGGGGAGCCTTCTATGTCGTATTATTTCGGCGGAGGTGTGGAGGCAGATATGTGTGTCGCTTGACTGGCGTGTGGTGCGAGGTGCGGAGGGAGGAGGGGGTCTCCGCGTACGTCGGCATTTGTATGGGGGGCATAGAGTGGAACTATGAAGGGCTTAAAAACGACAAAAAAAAGGTGAAAGTCAAGCAGAGTAGACAAAATCAGGTGTACCTGGGCTTTAAAGAGGCAAAAACGGGTACAACGAGTTTTGGACCAATGGCAGGGCACGTAGAGTGCGTTTTTTACTTGAGTTTAAGTATGTACCTTGTTTTGGCCGCAAACGGACCAGGTATACCTTTTTTTGGCCGCTGCCCAATAAAAAAAAAGGAACTAATTGCTGAGAGCGCCAATTAATAGTAGCGTGGGTAGGCGGAATCCGACGCAAGTCGACGAGGGAAGAAAAGGCTGAAATCTTCTCGCGATAAAAATGCAAGGCAAGAACCGTAGTGGGGGAGGAGGGTGAAGAGCCTACTTTGTGACCCCGGATCTGAGTTACGACTAGGAAGGAGAGAGCAAGGAAGGGCGAAGATAGTAAATGGGATGGACAAAAACAAAAAAAAGTAAATATGTAGAACCAAATATTGTCAGTAAAAATAAGCAAATATATAGGGTTTTGTGTGTACCGTAGGTCCTATTTACTACATTAGCCCACCCCGTAATTGAGATGCACGTGCGTGCAGTGTGAGCGGACACATAGGTCTAGTTCCGCCGGCAGGATAAACCAGAGCTCCCTCCTGACGGCTCCGGCATTGCAGTCTATAGTAGTAGTGGTGATGGTGGTAGTAGTAGTGTATTATTCTAGCAGTAGTAGTAGAAGCATATAGTAATACCAGTAATAGCAGTATATTCAGTAGTAGTATAGTAATCAGAACCCACGATGGATCGAAAAAACACCAAAAACGTATTACTATATACACCTGGTATATATGTTTACACACCGCATTTGGTTCTAATTACTACAGTAGCGCTGAGCGAATGATGACGAGGGGGGGGTGTTTCGATTTTTTTGCAACGGGTATTTGTAGTTCAAGTGTCCAAGGCCGTCTTCGCTAGACGCCTCCTTTGTGGGGGCTGAATGGGGCAAGCACAGCAAGCAGGCAGCCGTACAGGCTGGCTAAAGCTTATCGCCCCAAACGTTTTCAGCGACGGTACGAGTCCGCGCCCTTTTTTGGAGATATTCTGCCTAATTTTTTGCACACGTGTTTTTTATGAGCCCTGCCAACCCGTTTTTGGTGGCATGCATTTTTTTTTTTTTTTTTTGGGGGGGGGGAGGGGGTATTTGGTTGGTTGGGACCCATTTTAACCGCTAGAGCGTCAGCCCTGCAGTAGGTCCTTAACAAACAAATCTGGCTTGTGTGGCCATCTCCTGGTATTCATGGGGGGTCAGTATAGTACCAGCAACTATTACTATTGCATGCGGCGTTTGTGGCGGACAGGAGGATGTGCTTGAACCACAGCTCGTAGAAACGGTCCATATACATACGAGAACATCTACTGCCGTATGTAGTGCGGTACTAGACAGCCGGTAAGACGGCTACCCGCCGCCGGTGAGACGGCTATAGCCGCCGCCTTGAAACCTGTACTGCAGCGATGCAAGACACGGCTCTTGAAGACACCGTGGAGCAGGCTTTCCACCGTTTTCTTCAGTAGGAAATATGGGGTCAAAACTTCCACCTGTCGCATATATTTTGTTTAGTTTCGGAGGGGTGGTGGAGCATACGTATAGTGAGGGATAAGGAGTGGGGATAGTGGAGGGCGCGCGTGTTAGGTATATTTGTCGGCCGGTCTGTTTTTTCTGTTTTTTTTTTGCAATTCACACCCATGCTGGGCTTGCCCCCCACGTGGTAAGGCGTTGGGCGTGAGCCTACATAGCCTATTGCGGCCACGACTGTAGGGGGCAGGGGCGATCGCCAATTACACGTATCTCTATGAGGCGGGCAAGCGAGGGGTGCCATGCTACGTCGGCAAAGGAGCATGAACTGTCAGTACCAACCGTTACTGGTTGGCGCTGTTTTCGCCGAGGTTGGGCGGTTATTTTCCGCCTGCATGTATCTCAGCAGACCCTACTTGCTGTACGTAGAACATGCAGCAATGTCCCATTTTTCTCTGTTTTTTTTGTCATGTTTGGTGGGTGCCCGGGAGACATGCTATAAGGTTAGAGGTGTTCCATTTTTTTTTTTGAGGTGCCTCACACGAGGAGCTCTTGCATAGTAAGTAAAAAAAATAATTTTGACGAAAAATTGAAAGTGAAACCCGGTGGACAATCCGATGGGGCCTACGTGTACAAACATATGTATGATATTTCGCAAAAACCGAATGGCATTTTTCGAGGATTTGATTGGGGCTAAGGAACCCCCATCATTAAGAAAATATATTTTTTCACCCAAAAAGTGCTGCGATAGGGGTGGCCACCATGGTGCTACGGTAGAGGTAGCACGTTTTGGCCGATTTTTTTTTCTGGATGACAGGGGGCTCCTTAACCCCTTAAGAACCCGTCCTCCGTATTTAGGGACAAACTCCTTGGAATTAGTGTGGGATAGCCTTTTCAGTTCTGAATGGGTTAACCCAAAATTGCCGGAGTTTCGTTCTTGTGTTGCAATATTTTTCATTGCCTACTTGGAGGTATGGGGCTGTTCTCATCGGGTCGTACTTTTTTTCCCCTTAAAATAAATAAAAAACTGTTTTTGGGTGAGGGGTACGAGAGGTCCTATACTATAATCAAGTGACCACCCGCAAAAGGCAAAAACATCGTGCACCTTTACCGTAGCATGCGTCATTTGTGGCACCTCATTTTTCGAGGTCTTTTCATTTGAGGAGAGGAGCTCCATACTATTCAGCTTCTATCAGCAGGCCGTTTTATTTTTATTTTATTTTGCTATCGGTGATGCCTCACGATCATCGATAACGTACCACTCTGGGCGAAAATATAAGGACCGCTTAGTGCTCATATTAATGTCTAGGCGGTCCCTATATTCATGCCCAGAGTGGTACTATATTAGTATCCGCATGGAATGGGTCCTTGGAGTAAAGGGACTACACTTATATCAAGCGCGGCGATGCACCTGCCCTCCTTACAAGCTGCGGGAAAACACGTAAAACCAAATATACACAAAAAACGAAATCGATCAAATAACGGCAGCTTGTACTGATGGCGAGATGCCAAACATGATCGACAGCGAATAAACTATTTAGACATCCGTCGAGAGGGGAACACAGAAATTAACTTCTACCAACGCTGACACAGAGATCTCCGAAAAAGAAGGAACTACGAGTACGACCGTTGAATGTTTTGTTCGACAAATAATGACGTATGAGAGTTTCAGAACCTTAACGCGCAGAAAACTAACAGGAAACACCAGCTCGAAACGCGTGGTTTGGTCCAGAGGGTAACAAGGGGGGGGGGACGAGGGGTTGGTTGTGTCCGATGCCAGTTGTACCATCAGCCAAGTCAGGAATTTCCATCTCCTCGCGAGCGGAAGAGGAGGCAGAAACGATACAATAACTGACGCGAGACATCGCCGCGGCCCATACAAAATGCGACATGCATGGAGCAAGGGGTGAGTGGTATGGACGTACCTACTCGCTCGGCCGGTCCATGCAAAGTGCACAACCTTGTAGCCCTTCTGCAGTGGGTACCTCCCCAGTCCTCTCCATGTCCCGTTCGATGCAACCCTCCAATGCCCCAACTGCGATTTTTCTGAAACCCCTTCAGCATTCCTGGGCCCTGTCTCACGAAACGATAGAGTGAAGCTGCGGTCCGTATCTCCTTCATGCACCCCTAACCCCCCTCTCGCCCACCCCATCCCCCCACCCCAATTCCACATGTTTTCCTGCCTTAAACTCCAGTACTCATAATTTCCCCTCTTTCTTGTTTTTTTTTTTACACCCTACGGGAGATACAGGTTCCGAAAGAATGCGCTCGTCCAATCGCCTCATCGCGAGGAAGGTTGGCGGGATAAACTGGCACAGGCGTTCACATGTTTGGGCTTTGACTTTTCTTTCGTGGGTGCATGGTGTCGAATAGACACCGGGTTGTTTTGGATATGACCCTTGACAGTTTCGTAAATGCAGAGAGGAGGCCTTCCCGTCCTGGGATGTCTCTTCCCCACTTCCAATGCGCCGCTGCCCATAGCTATAGAACCTCCGCGCAGGGCTGGTTCGGACAGTCTGCACGCGATACCGTATTCAGCCCAAGCCCTAGCCACACCTCAGACTCAGACTCAGCCTCAGCCCCAGCCCTGACTCAAGCCCCAACCTCAGTTCGAGACCTAACTCGAGCCTCGGCTCCAGCCCCGGCACAAGCCCCAGCTCCAATCCCAGCCCCAGCCCGAGCCCCGGGTCAAACCCCGGCCCCTAGCCTAAGCCCAGCCCCGACTCGAGCCCCAGCCTTAACCGCGACCCAAGCCCCAGCTCCAGCCCCAGCGCCAGTCTCAGCTCCAATTCAAGCCCCAGCCCCGGCCCAGCCTTTGTCCTAGCCTTAGCTCTAGGCCCAGGCCAAGCCCCAGTTCCAGTCCCAGCAGTTTAAGTGGTTGAAGACCCCCTCCTCTAAGACGATCACGTGACTTGCCTCGCAGGGTGACCAGCCCCTATCCATACCACGCAACTTGCCGAGGAATCTTGAAAAAAACTAGCACATTACGTTGGTGTGCTCGATCTCAACACTCTCGAATCGCCAAGCATTGCACCGAATGCCTTCAGCGACGTCCTGCGTACATGCTATATACGAGTGTTTGGTGCTCGGCCCCACTTTAACCGGCGTGGAGCTGGACGACTTACGTGCGGACGAATACGCTGCGCAAAATGACAGATGGGAATGGCGCACACAGTAAGGGGGGCAGAGAAAAGGTGGGGCGTGTGAATTTTACGATATTCTTCAGTTCATACAAGAAGCGCTATGCTGCTGCTCTTTTTAGATACGTGGGTCCTCAGTTTTTAGAGGCAGATGTAAATATTGCCTTTAGTATCGCCGTGCCAGATATGCGGTCCGCTCAGACAGGCCAACGGTGTCGGGGGTATCTGGCACCGGGAACAACATATTTACAAAGGGTCTACAACAGTGCACCAGCCGACCCTACTCGGTCCTTGCAAATGCCGGCCAATGCGACGAAAGGTGGCGCTCTCTCGAAAACAACAGTATACCATTATGAAGCAGATTTTTAGCAGGGGGGTTCAATGCCAACTTGCGCGGTCAACGCAACTGACGCGGCACATTTTTATCGCAATGAGGACGAGCTTGGAAGGGCTCATGCGAGTTGATCGGAAGCCTGGAAGCCGTCCACAAATTTTGCTGCACCGAGTCTGTCGCCGGAAATGCTATGGTCAATGTGATCGAAAGTATATTGCGATTATAGTAAATAGAAGGGGGGGACAAAGACACCTGTGACTACAAGATAGCCCCTGGTGGGAAATGCCTCCATATATACTGGAAACTCCTAGTTTTTCCACGGATGGCGATGGTAGTATTTCATCCCCTGCATGCATGTCTTTCAAGATTTGCGGTTGCCGTTCACACTTTTGGCCAATTTCGTGCGAACGGGTACCGTTCGCACTTTTTTTAGTCGTACCATGCATCCCTGTAAAAAAACACCAGGCAGCTGAAAAGTAACGGAGAATATAAAAAAACACAAGGAAAAAAGTGCCGGGTGCCTGTCACTACATGCATTTTTGCTGTACAAGCGTAAGCCCCCCCCCTAAATGCCCAAACCTTCCACTTAAAGCCTCGCCGTCTGCTGTTGCAACTACTCGTACGCAATGCTTTGCGGTGGATGGTGACATACTGGTCTGATGACGGACAATTCGCTACACAGCAGGCCTTCATCACCCTTTCCTTTATTTCGGGCGGTACATACGGCATGTACCAGGTGCAGTACTACACCTGCGCGCTGGCACAGGAGTCTCTTAATAGCGCTGGCACATGCGTGATACACCAGATACACATATCTGATTGTTGATTGCTGTACCAGGCAAACCGTGGCGGCCGATTACCGCGGAAGCGTAACCGTGTAATGTCGCGATAGCGAGTATGATAGCCGTGCCGTGATCTACCCTTGGTACAGCAAATAGATGCCGAGGACAGCCCCGAAAATTACGAGCGAACACAAACAACAACCGGGCGAATAAAATATAGTCTCATCAACGTCACAAGTTGCATATGCCTGCACAGCAATAAAAAGGAGTACTGAGCCCCGATTGTGACAGGAAATTAAGCGAAAACGCGTTCAGTTTTGACCTCCGACGGCGCTTCCAGCGGGGTCCCTCACCAGCCCGGGGGGGGGGCGACGTTCACCCGCAGGTCCAGCTTGCATTTTTTCGCTGTTCTCACCTGCTCGCCCCTCTCGACCTACCTTGTCTGACATGCCTACCGCACCATAATTGGGCGAAAACCCGACAGCTTTAGACGGTATCGTCGAAGATAAATGGCAGCACAGGCGCAGCAGGCCACGCAGCACCGCCTCGGCGTTGCCTCACCTCATTGCTGTATCTATGCGCGCTGTAGAACCAGAATATGCGTGCCGCTACGTACTCGTACGACCTACGAATACATATCATATGTCCGAGTAACGCATACCTGGTATCTGCAAGCAGTGTGATACACCTTGAAAGTTTAAATCCCTGTCCTACCGGAAATCAGGACGTGCTACTCTTTTAGCTACTACCAGATTGCGAGGCAGCCTATAGACTACAGAGACTCACGTCCTGGGCTTCCCCGATAAGTCCACAGCAGTGCTGAATCCCTGAACGCGCGAGGCGCGGGAGACTCAGGCTTCCATCTTCCCCTTTTATCCTTTTATGAACGAGGTCCACCCCTCCGTTTAAAAAAAACTTCCGAGGGTTTCGATAGGTTCTAGAGGCGTTACGGTTTCGTTGCATTTTCCAATCCCTGCTCGTTTCCTAGATGTACAGCGGTGGTGGGTGCTGGCGTGTGGGCACAAGACTCCATTGACCACCTAAGAGGGCTGAGGTTGGGGTTGGGGTTGGGGTTGGGGAAATTATCCCTGGGCGCGGTGTTCGACACGGCTTGCTGTCCAAACTTCAACGAGCATTCAACTATAGACTCGTACCTGGTACGAAGCAGGAAGACACGCAACAAGACCGACCGAACCAAGCAACACCATGCATCGGCGGATGGACATGAGGGATGCATTCCCGAGGTCGGCGGATGATTACGCCCGGCAGGTGGTGCGACTCCTACGACGCAGAAGGGCAGACCTGGACGCGACGTGGCAGGATGTTAAAGAGGGGTGGACGGCAAACAACGAGCGCATGGTAGAGTCGGGGCTCAGCCCCCGAACCAGCGACCAAGGCGCGGTTAGACTGAATGTGGGCGGGTCGAACGTTACCGTGTCCTGGCACCTCCTCGCAGAGGCCGAGGGGTTCAAGGATTCCATCCTGGGAGCCTTGCTCGAGGGGATTTGGGGCGAGGGGCGGATTCCCCGAGATGCCGACGGCTGCATCGTGCTTGACGAGTCTCCTGTGTGCGTCAAACACCTCATTCACACGATGCTTAGAGGGACGAATAGCGACGGTGCGGGTCCAGGAGCCGTGGAAACACCGGAAAGTGCGGCTCGCTCGGCGATGGCTGCTGACGAGGCGCCGTGCCTTGTTTACACCGCACACGTAATGGGACTGCCGGGATACGTGCCGACGCATCCTAACTACGTGAAGGTGAAAGGAGGCAGCACCATACTGAAGCCGTTTGAAATTTCCCCGTTTAGCGCGAAGATTAGGGAGTGGGTTGGGGACTCGACGGATGAACTGACGCTCATCTACCGCGCGACGCGGGACGGGTTCGACGCTGAATCGTTCAAAGCTAGATGCGACGAGGACAGTCTCAAGACTGTCTCCCTTATTCGGGTGTCTCCGGGCGAGGGAAGTGGCGAAGACAGCGTTGTTGGAAGTTATTCTGTTGTTGGATTGGGTGACGGTGATGGTGGTAGGGGCTATGAGTGGAATCTCTGGGACATGTTTTTGTTCATGCTCAAGGACGGCAGCGCCACCCTGAACACACCCATCAAGTGGCACCCTTCCCTGGACTCTGTGGACGATAATGTCCTGGTGACTCAAGAAAGTGGTGCCTGCTTCGGCGGGCACGACTTGGCCATAAACTTCGACGGAACATCGAAGGGTTGCATCTTGAGCACTGGACGGGACACGTTTGATGTCGAGGAAGATTCCCCGTTCTTGGCACTGGAAGGGAAAAATGTCGATGAGGTCGAGGTCTATCGGTGCTCGGCACGAGCTCCACCCACGACCATCGCCCCCAGCACCAACAAGCCGGGTGGCGACGTCCTCACCGATGCGGAAGCCCGCGATGTCGATTCATTCGGCCGGTCGATCGCAAGCTCACTCATGGAGGAGCGGGTGGTCCTTGATCGCGCCGTAAAGGAGATGGAAGTGGCAGGGGCAAGGGTATCCGCTGCTGTTCACGCCCTCGAAACCGTGTACGGCCCAAGCGTGGCGGCGGGCGGAGGGGATGCCGTCGTGGAGCTCAATGTTCGTGGGACGAGGATGACAACGCTGCGCTCCACACTGCAGGCTTGCCCGCGCTCCGCGCTCGCGGCCATGTTCAACGAAGACAGATGGCCAGCCACCGACAAAGACAAAGATGAACACGGGGGGCGGTTGATTGATTGCTGCCCGACCTGTTTCTCCAAGATCCTCGACGTGCTGCGGATCAGGAAGCGCGCTTCGTGGAGTGCAGGCGTGGAAGGGGGGAAAGAGGAGAGCGGCAGCAGCAGGTGCCAGGGTGTAATCCTTGTCAAGCAGGCCGATATGAAGGCCTTCCGCACTGCGGTCAACATGTACTTCCCGGGGTGCGAGAGCTTCATCATGGGGCTGTGCAGCGTGTATACCACCCCGGTAGCTCGGTGAGTTTCGGTCTGCAAGAGGTTGTTGTTCGGCTATTGTTGGGGCGTGTCAGACCCCTACGGTCTAATATTGTCGGGAGGGGCGGCATTCACTCTTGTTGGTACTCGCGGCAGGCGTAGTACCCTGTGTCACTCGCGTGTGTCCGGCATAAGGTGCAGACTGCCCCCTGCTGTTGAGCCAAAAATCGCCCCTGGTGACTGCTGCTGTGTTCGGTTTAGGTTTTGAGTGGATGCATTGCTGCAAGCCTGCTTCTAGCAAGGCAGGGGGTTCTTTCGGACCCGAACGCACCCGTGCAGGCGGAAAACACTCGACATCCACCGAGTTTTCAGGTCTTCACCAGGTACTTGGCTTCCGGCATACATATCACACCACCTGGTATACAACAATACCGAACTTTCTTCAACTTAAGTTAGTGCTATTAGTACGGCTTTTGACCAAACCATTATCAAATGAATAACATGATTTCATAATTTCTTATATTCATATAATAGGTTTCTGCGAGTATCGATAGAGCCCCAGAGCCTTGTTGCTCCTATATATCCTTCTTTTTCTTCTTCCGGCTTATGATCTTTACTTTTCTTTTTCTTTCCCCATCCCATTTTTATTATCTTCGCCCTTCCTTTCTCTCTCCTTCCTAGTAGTCGTAACTCAGATCCGGGGTCACAAAGTGGGCGCTTCTCCCCCCCCCCCACTACGTTTTTTGCCTTGCATTTTTATCGCCAGAAGATTTCAGCACTTTATTCCCTCGTCAACTCTCGTCGACCTGTGCTTACCCACGCTATAATATGCGCTCTCGAAAGTTGGTGTCATTTTAGAATAAAAATCTCCATACGGAGACTCGAACCCTCGACTTCCGACCCAACTGGCTTCCTGGCTACCTGTTAGACGACCGGGGCGAGTGCCTGGTATATCATAATTCTACTAGTAAATGCAGGCGCTCTAAACACTCACACTTTGTTTACGAAGCTCCTCTGTAAGGACGTTTTGTATGCGAGACTTGCCATTCTGAGCTTTCACTGCAGATTGTGATGGGGGGGGTTTCGATGTTGTGTTTGCCCCGGAAAGCGAGGGAACCGGGGGGGGGTGACCGTTCTCGGAGGGTGAGTGAGTCCAACCACTCTCCGAATTGTACACGCGAAGGGCTGTTTCCCGTGCACCATGCATGGTGGTGCCAGATTTCCACCCGGTGGTAATCGTTTATGACTTACGTATATGTATAGCTCTGGGCGAAAGAGGTCTGTCATTGAAGCCACGCGATTAAATCTGTTCCATGACCGTAGTGGGGAGGAGGGAGAATAGCTTTCTTTGTGACCCCTGATCTGTGTTACGATTATGGAGGGAGACGGACAGGAGTGCGAAGATAATAAATGGAACGAAAAAAAACAAAAAAAATGGCTCGAGATATCGGATGCTATCACTCATAGGCTGCATGGCCTTGACGCTGCTTGGAGTTTTAAAATATCGGGAACGCACTCGTAACGACCGCCCCCCCCCCGCACCCCAGGCACTGCCACAGGCCGCCCATTGGTCGGGCACGGATCACCGAAAATTGTGGCTATGATATATAGTATGTAGCGTGGGACAAGGGGAGCATAACACAGCGTACGCTTTTCTGTAATTGCGTGCTGGCTGGTCGGTGTTTACTCGCCACGTTATTTTCCCGCAGACAAGCTTCTCGGCCTCTTTCTCTGTATAGCTTTCAAGAGCTTTCAAATATTTGTTTTTGACGCAAGAAGCAGCATCTTCCAACAGTTTTGTTTTTGGCCCGGTAGCTACAAGTACTGTTACTAGCCCTTATTTACTATCGCAGCCTTTATGGGCCCACTATTCCCCGAGAAGACAGGTGCTGTACGTAGGTACGTCAGTATTGACGCACCACTATTCTGTCGAAAACGGTACCCCTGTCTCATCTATTACCACTACTATCATCATCACCCGCGGAGAGGTCGCCGGTTCCATGGTGCGACACCCATAGCAGCAGCAGCAGTATAGTAGCAACGCTAGTTGTGCGAATCGTGACAATAACAGCTCCAGTAGCCTTTTACCGCATCACTGAATTCTTATCTTGGATAAAGTATAGAAATCGGAGACTATTTTATTATATGCCTTTTAGTGTGGTCGACCAATTAATAAAAATTAATAAAAACGTCTGATTTTTTGGAGACAACGCTCATAAGGGTCGGAGCGGGGGCGGAATTGGGGTTTAGGGTTAGGATTAGTGTCTAAGTTAGTGTTTTTAGCGTTTTTCGAAACATCCCTTCTCATAACACTGGAACCACACGCGGGGCCACAACCAATTCCCCGATTTCTATACTGTATCCTAGATAGTATAATTCAGGATTGCGGCAAAGGCGGCTCGAGCAATAACAGCTGACCTCGGCCAACTCCGAAGACTTCGCACCGAGACAGACGATCCACAGCAGCTATTAATACCCCTCTCGGACGATGAAACAAATGCTCTTCCGTCTTCGATCGAATGCTCCTGCCTGTATTGATTTCAAACGTACTGGACTCGTACAGCAGTTTTAGTCGCAGCTACGCCTCGGCGCCCGGGATCGTAAGGCTTCCACTGGCGCTGTCTCGGCGAGTTTGATCAAGGCCGGGGTGGACTCCTGTTCATTTTCGTTCTCTTGTTTTGATAGTGACAGAGGGGGGGTAGAGGAGGGGGGGAGGGGACGGTTTGGAGGGGGAATTATTTTCATTGAAGATGGCGTGCTGGAGGAGGGCGCACGGTGTGTGTGTGAGCACAACTAGCTTTGCTTGTAATATCTCGCCTGGGCGGCGGAGTGGACGGTTCGTTTTGCTTGGTACTTTTGAGGGTTCTATGTAGTCTTTGCTGATACTCACCGAAAAATGTCTTGAAATGGCCTCTCTGCCCCCCCCCCCCCTATAAATATATGATATGTTTATAGGTTGGGTTGGCGTCGGTTGGCAACGACGCTGTAAAACACGCCACTCGCTACGTGAGCTAGACAACCAGGGTGCCGTTTTTTTGTTGTTGTTGTTTTTTTGGCGGTCACCAAAACTGGCGGTCGAGTAGACCATTTGTGCGGGGTGGAGAACCTTTGCTCCGCACAAGGGGAATGGTCGTATCACGTAGTGTTAATATGGTAAGGCGTCCGCGAGGCAGTTACATAGTAAAACCCATTGCTGTCTCCGGAAGTGGCCACACCAGAAATCAAATTCACTCATTGAAGCTGTCGTCCATATGCAAGTCCGCCTCAGAGGCGGTTCTTAGCAGGATGCAGCTCACCCTCCATGCGACTCGCCCAATACCTCACGGCGCTTCGCGCTTGGTGCAAGAAATGTCTGCCTGGTTGGTGAAAACCCAACGCGCTCCGTCCCAGCATTGTAGGGATGCGAGGGTCTATGGTCATATGACTACGGCCGTGCACAACATGAGTACACCCCCCCCCCCCCCCCCGCCTCCGACTCCGAGAGTGTGTTGCCGACGCTCTCGGATAGAAATCACCTTGAATTCACCCCCCCCTCCCTTCTCCTCTAAACCATACACACCGTGGGTAACATCTTATCGCTCGGTGTGTGAAAAAACATCTCGAATCGGCGCACGATGTAAGGCACGAATGCTTTCCCAATGACAGCTATATTATATTTGTATATATCATACCAAGTATATATCTTCGTCTGAACTGCTTTTTCTCTGTCTCGTAGTCTGTGACGGCAAAAATTGTATCGCTCGAGGATTAAAAATGAGGGCAGACGCTGTTGTGTGCTCAAGCTGTTAGGTAGAAATTTCGGTCTACTATGGAGACAGCACACACTACGTAGGTCTTTAGAGGGAGCTCTAGATCTTTGAAGCTCCGGATCTTCCTGTACGGCTCACCAGACTCCCTCCCTCCCTCCCTCCCTCCCCCTCTCCCTCCCTTCCCCCTCTCCCCGTCCCCCGCCTCCTTCACGCCCTTCCTCGTCTCCGAAACGCTGTCTCTCCGGACGACTCCGCACGCCGACTACCACTATGCTGCTGCCTACCTGCCTACCCACCTGCCCGCGCGAACGTATGTACGTACCGGCACACGCGCTAACGACCGACCAACGTACTGACCGACCAATATACCGACTTCGATCGACCGAACCATCGGGGTTGCATATGAACACCATTTTTGTTTTCAAAACCGGTTCTTCTTTTCTTTTTCTAAAAAACAATTATTAAAAAATCATAAAAATAAATTAATATCGTAAACAAGTAAAACGAAAAAGAATAGGCTGTTGTGAGGAAAAGCGCGGGCGGGAGGTGCAGGAGGAGGAGGAAAAGGTTCAGCCTAGGCGGGGTATGGTCAGGGCCCAGGCCGTCATCCGCGGCGGCCTGTCACGCTCCAAATTTCGAGTGCGCTTCCTGCCGGACAACCAGGAGGCATTGGCGGACTGAGTGCAGAGGAGGCGTGATTCGCCGAAGGGGGTGGGGTACTTCATTTTCATGCATGGCCGTAGTCGTATGACCATAGACCCTCGCATCCCTACAATGCCGGGACGGAGCACGTTGGGTTTTCACCAACCAGGCTACTCGATATTGGGGGGGGGGGGGGCTTTCTTGCTTGCTTGCCTTCGTTATTAAACCGTTGACCACGCACCCTTTTCGAGACGAAGCACCGGGGGGAATGTTCTGGGAATGTTCTGGGACTTTCTCCTCGGTTTTGTTTTTCGTGGTTGTATTGGTTGGTCGTTGGTATGTTCTTCTCGGTCTGTCAATAGTCAAACACAGGGGGTGGGCATCTAATCTGCGCGCTCGGTTTTCGGTTGGACTCGGAGGCGTGAATTGCCGGAGGAGGGGGGTTGAGATTTTTCTCGTCGCGTTTTTTTTAATTGCTATATACAATATCTCGATATGTTATTAATATTAATAGTAGTCTAAAATTGGGATGGGTACGTATATGATCTTAATACCTGCGGCTGTGGCTTTGTTGGACGCGATTTTCTGTTGATGGAGGCGTCGTCAGGAGGAGGGGACAGGGGACAGGCGTGAGGTGTTACGGTGTGTTGTTTTTTGTTTTGTTTCGTTGTGACGTGATATGGTGTTTGCATTAATGCGTCGTTTGGACTTCGTTTTTGTTTGTGCTGTTGTTGGTTGTCTCGTACTTGTCTCTTTTTTTTGTTTTTAAAGGGGGGGCGGAACCGCCCCCCCCCCCCCCCGATTCTAAAAGTAAACCGCACCCAGTCTACTCACGTTTGTGTTGTTTATACTCGGAATGTGGAGGCGGGGAGGAGGGGACCAGGCATCAGGGGGGTGGGGACAGATTAGGGGTCGTTGTATAAAATAAGAAACGGCCAGCCATACCAATTTGTAGCAAGCTTTACACTGACTCGTTTTGCAGCTGTAATCCGAGAGTGTGATGTGCAGGATGGAGCGAGAATAATCACACGCGAGGGATATCGCATTTTCTTTTTTCGGCCAATCTCGTGGTTTGACGTGCATGGCGAGTTTTGGTTTCGAAGGCAGTAGAGTGCCGTAGCGGCGCCGAGAGTAGGGTGACAGGTCCTTGCCCTCCCTGTTGCATGCATCCTCACCGCGTACCGATGTGTTTTGCTGTGGCAGCTGTGTGTCGGTTAGACGCGGCAATGCGCCGCCGCAAGTGCACCGTGCGTGTGAGGGCTGTATGCTGCACGACAGCAGTGGCAGCAACAAGGCGCTTGTTTGGGGCTAGCCCAGGAGCAGCACTGACGCCTGTTGGACATTGTCATATGTAACCCAGCAGAGCGATCACACCGTAGGTATAGGGGTGTGCAGTTAGTCTTTGCCTTATGAGGCGAGTGTTTTATGGCCGGGTGGGCTCCTTGAGAGGGCAACTACCGGTTATTATTATGATAGTGTACTATTTTTTCCCGCCTGTAGTATATTGTGTTTAGGACTATTAATAGTGCATAGAAGAAGTCTTGGTCGGTCGGTCTGCCAGGCGTATTTTTCATCGCTGTAGCCGACATTTAGCCGGCATAAAAAACATCCGTGCGGAACAGTTTTTTTGTTTTCGAAGTCATGCCTCTTCGGGTGAGATATTTGAGCTCCTCGTGGGAGGAACTCGGGAAATAAGCCACCACCCCTATAAGGTGACATTGCTCAGAAGCAGCAGCAGCAGCAGCAGTAGCGCAGACACCTGTTAGAGCTATACGTATTGGTATAGTGCAACAGCAGCAGACACAGGGGTCTGTCAGTGATAGCTAAACCTGCGGTTCACGTATTCCGACGGTGCTAGTTGTGTTTCTTTTTTTAGTTTAATTAGTTTTGTTTCGGGTTTCTCGGCACCCCCCTGCTCTATGAGCAGCAGTAGCTAGCCCTTTGCTTTGCTCTCGTCGCAACGTAGATGGGAGGTCTAAAAGCAGCGCCCATCCCCCCCACCCCCCTTCAAAAAAGCCTTCCTGGTTGTTTTGTGACGCGCAGAGATTTGGCTATTCCTGTCTTTGCTGGTCGTCGACTCTACCCACCACGCGTCGATGTTGGCTTACCTCTCGTCATCTCTAAAGGCCTTGGAGTAAAGTACCTACAGTACCAACCTTTGAAAGGTCCTGCAAAAATGACCCTTCTCTGCTTTCAAGTTGATAGTTTCCAAATCGAGTCGACGAGGGAAGAAAGTGCTGAAAATATTATCGCGATAAAAATGCAAGGCACGTATCGTAGTGGGGAGGTAGAGGAGAAGGGCCTACCTAGTGACCCCGGATCTGAGTTACGAAAAAAAGGGGCGAAGATAATAAATGGGATGGAAAAAATAAAATAAAAAATAAGTAGGGGGTGCAGTATTAAGAGGCGTGCTTTTAATAACGGTTCAACCCCTTCTAAACTGCACGCAAGTTCTTGGAGACGAGCTAACTTGGGATTAGTGTGGCATATTGTTTTCAGTACTTTGCGCGCGATACGTCTGTGTACGTAAAGTGCCCATGGTATGAAAAAAATGCATTGCCGGGAATTGATTGAACCCGGGAAGTACGCTGCCTTTTGTGTGAAGGACCCGCGGATCTTGGAATTAGACTGGTACATATTATTTTGGCGAAAGCCAAAAATAGGTACACGTACACATTTTGAGCCATTTATAGGTACACTGAGTATCGCGCGCGGGAAAAGGCTTCCTGGCCCTCCCTCCTATTGGCCAGCCCCCGATCGTACCTACTGTTGGCTGAAAGGTTCCAACTACACCTCTCTTTGTCTACTGAAGATGGGTTTCACCTATTTTTGTTTCAATTGTACCTGTACAGGACCCAATTGAACCCTTTCCTGGCAAAGCTGGAACACGGCCACAGGGCCGACCGGGTGGCCCGAGTCAACACAAAAAAACACGATTATTTTGCGAAAAATTATTTTGCGGGGGGGGGGGGTGTGCTCATGTCGTGAACGGCCGTAGTCATATGACCATAGACCCTCGCATCCCTACAATGCCGGGACGGAGCACGTTGGGTTTTCACCAACCAGGCAGACATTGCTTGCAGCGCGAAGCGCCGTGAGGTAATGGGCGAGTCGCATGGAGGGTGAGCTGCATCCTGCTAAGAACCGCCTCTGAGGCGGACTTGCATATGGACGACAGCTTCAATGAGTGAATTTAATTTCTGGTGTGGCCACTTCCGGAGGCAGCAATGGGTTTTACTATGTAACTGCCTCGCGGATGCCTTACCATATTAACACTACGTGATACGACCATTCCCCTTGTGCGGAGCAAAGGTTCTCCACCCCGCACAAATGATCTACTCGACCGCCAGCTTTGGTGACCGCCAAAAAAAAAACGGCACCCTGGTTGTCTAGCTCACGCAGCGAGTGGCGTGTTTTACAGCGTCGTTGCCAACCGACGCCAACCCAACCTATAAATATATCATATACGGGGGGGGGGGATATTGTTGCAGAGTACAACACACTCAGTAAGAACCCAGTGAGAAGTTGGGCTGTTGGATAGGCGCCTCCTTTGTAGGTACAGCTTGAGCCACTTATGTGAAAAACTAAAGACAACAATAGGTGAAGCCCAACTTGAGTAGGAACACAGAGGCGTAAATGGAACCTTGAATGCCAGCAATAGGTACGACCGGGCGCTGGCCAATCAGAGGGAGGGCCAGGAACCTTTTTCTTGAGTGCAACATTTAGTGCACCTATAAATGACTCAAACATGATATAATAGATATACCTATTTTTGGCATTTTGTTTTGCAGCGGGTGGAAGTTTTTGAGCCTCCGCGTGGGTGTTGCAACCCGCTTGGAAGGGGCGCGCCACGCGTACCCGCTATAGGCGTGGGGAGTTCCTGTCGTGCTACATACCCACGGCCGTGCAGCTTGGTTGAAATTGATCTTGAAAATGAGAAGTGGTCAAGTCGGTGGGAGAGAAAGAGAACTATCATCGCGGTGCCGAGATTGAGGGTTGGAATTGTCAACATGGCGACGAAATTGAGCATAAGAATGGTCGACGCAGTGCCGAGGTTGATAATGAGGATAGCCCACGCGGTGCCCAGAGTGATAATGAAAATGGCCTACACAGGGGAACATTGAGAGTGGGAATGATCCACGCGTTGCAGAAGTTGAGAATGATAGTGATGAATGCAGGACCGAGATTGGAAGCAGAAATGGTCACGCGGGGCCGAGATTGAGAATGAGAATTGTCAATGCGGTGCCGCGAATGATAAGTGAGAATTGTCCATGAGGTGGGATATTTAACATTGAGAATGGTCCACGCGTTACCGAGATTGAAGATGAGCATGGTCAACGCGGGGTCAAGGTTGAAAATGAGAATGGTCGACGCGGGGCCGAGATTGAGAATGAGAATGGTCAATGCGGTGAAATGAGAGTGAGAATGGCCAACGTGGTGAGAGGCTGAGAGTGAGAATGGTCAACGCGGTGAGAGGCTGAGAGTGATAATGGTCAACGCGGTGCCAAGAATGATAATGAGAATTATCAATGAGGCGGGATATTTGAGAGTGAGAATGTTCCACGCGGTACCGAGCTTGGGGATGAGAATGTCAACGCGGGGCCGAGATTGAAAATGGGAATGGTCAACGCGGGGCCGAGATTGAAAATGAGAATGGTCAACGCGGGGCCGAGATTGAGAATGAGAATGGTCAATACAGCGAAATGAGAGTGATAATGGCCAACGTGGTGAGAGGCTGAGAGTGAGAATGGTCAACGCGGTGAGGAGATTGAGAATAATGAATGAATGTTCAACGCAGTGATGAAATAACAATGAAAACAGTTCACACGGCGCCAAGATCGAAGATGAAAATGGCTACGTAACACGGTGCGTTTGGTATGATATTAAGGGAGAAAGCGCGATGGTGTTACGGTATTCCCGTATCCCTCTGTTTCGTTTTTCTTTCGTGCTGTTTGTTATCTTCGCCCTTCTTGCTCCTTGCTCCTTCCTATTCGTAACTCAGATCCGGGGGTCACAAAGTAGGCTCTTCCCCCCCTCCCCACTACGGTACGTGTCTTGCATTTATGTCGTGTTATTATTTACACGTCGATATGAAACCACTGCATTTTTTCGCCCCAAAATTATTTCTTAGGTAAAGGAATGGATAGCATATACGTTTCCCGTGCATTTGTATGGAGGCCATTCCGGGTTGTTGGTTCCAAAAAACAACCCGCGGGTTACCAATAAGCACTTTCGACAGTTGGTGTCATTATGTTAAAAACAAAAACTCCGCACGGAGACTCGAACCCTCGATCTCAACCTTAGCAGGTACTCGACGGTAGCGCCTAGGCCATCGCAACGACCGGCTTGGAGGCGTTAACGTTTCTTTGAAAACAGAAACCCCTCGCCTCTTCTTTGTCAGCAGAGGACATCAGGGCGAGGCAAGAGCTGTCCATTCCAACGATGATGTTGACGTATCATAGGTTGCATAGTGCCCTGAAACCTGCTCGGTAGCTGCATGGGAGTCCTGCGGGTTGCAACGTCAGCACCCTTTTTCACAGAACCTAACAACTGGATGTTTGAATTGAGTGAGGATTGAGGATCCTCGAAAACACATTTGGGGGTTTCGACACGGGCAACGTTGTTTTTTCAAGCGGGTATGGTTAAAGCCTAAAAATAAAGTGTGCTGTCATTTTATGAATTTGTCAGAGATACATAGGGGATGCGGTCGAACCTGCGTGGAGCAAGAGGAGCTACAACAGCAGCTGCGCACAGCAGTCATACTATATGCGCGACCGAAGATTCCCACAAGTGTATATGTATACTGCAGTCACTCCCGTTCTCCGTGGGCAGTGTGAACAACTTAACTCTTGGCATCACTTCTGATTTTCACCCTTCGCCACAAAGGTGTTAACCTTTTGTGTACGTATTACGTGAGCCGGTGGCCGACGGCCGTTCAGGCCCGCCGGCGAAGCACCCTTGTGTACCACATTACCCTGTGCGACTAAACGCCGCAGCTGACGGCGGTAACAGGAAACAGCGACCTCTACCCCCTACCTACCTACCCCCCCTTCCCTCCCCTCCCCTCCGTCCGCCCGCCCAACCCCTCACCCTCACCCTCCTCTCCATCTCCCGCCCCGAAGAAAAACAACGCAATACTTTTAGTATTAAAACAAAATTGGAGAGGGTCTCCACTTGAACAGTCGTCGTAGCGCGAATATGTATACAGCTAGTACTCGTAACTGCAACCCACCTACATTTCGGGGGAAGCTGATTCACACCACCCGTGGAGCACTATTTGCACAAGCAGAATAAAAGGCGCCTTTCCGCCCCCCGCCCCCCCTATAAATATATGACATGTTTATAGGTTGGGTTGGCGTCGGTTGGCAACGAATTTGAGTAAAACACGCCACTCGCTGCGTGAGCTAGACAACCAGGGTGCCGTTTTTTTTTGTTACTTTTTTTTGCGGTCACCAAAGCTGGCGGTCGAGTAGATCATTTGTGCGGGGTGGAGAACCTTTGCTCCGCACAAGGGGAATGGTCGTATCACGTAGTGTTAATATGGTAAGGCGTCCGCGAGGCAGTTACATAGTAAAACCCATTGCTGTCTCCGGAAGTGGCCACACCAGAAATCAAATTAACTCATTGAAGCTGTCGTCCATATGCAAGTCCGCCTCAGAGGCGGTTCTAGCAGGATGCAGCTCACCCTCCATGCGACTCGCCCAATACCCCACGGCGTTTCGCGCTTGGTGCAAGCAATGTCTGCCTGGTTGGTGAAAACCCAACGCGCTCCGTCCCGGCATTGATTGTAGGGATGCGAGGGTCTATGGTCATATGACTACGGCCGTGCACAACATGAATACACCCCCCCCCCCCCCCCCCCCTAATAAAACACTGGTTTAAGTTAGCTGCAGTAGTAAAAAAAACTAACCCCTTCCGCCCCTTAGGCCGGCGACACAGCCAAAAAGTAGAGAAAGGGCATGGAAGTGACTTGTAAAACTGACCAACAATCTTTACCTACAACATTCTTGCGTAGCGTTACTAGGCATACACGGCGAGTACTCGTAACTGCGCCCACCCACTTTTAGGAGAAAGCTGATTTCACACCACACCACAACCACACCTCACTTGGTTGGTTGACTTTATTCGCAGAAGTAGAATAAAGGGTTACCGCCTCCCCTCCAAACACAAACTGTTTGAGATCAAGATTTGTCTGCAATACTGGCGAAATGCTAATCCTGCCCCCCCCCCCCCCCCCCCCCCCCCCCCACGCCGCCGAAGCCAACATTTAGCAAAAAACGTGGAAGGCGTGCACGGGTCGACGTGATGGGCAGATATTCTATCGGCATTTACAAGCACAATGACAAGTAAAAAGGCCACACATCCCGCTACCTTACCCGCCTTCCGCTGCTCACCACCACCACCACCACCACCATCTCCTCCTCTTCCCTTCCTCATCCGATTTCACAAATAATGAATCGATCGCCCCCCCCCAAAACAGAACTGTACTGGGGTGTATGCTGTATATGTTCATAGTGTTTCCCCTTTGCGAGCCCTTCGTGCTACGGCCTCCGGCCAACCTGCACAACTACTGTAACATTACGACCTCACCACCCCCTCGCCATAACAACGGAGCTTAGAATTTCGTCCATCCTTCCCAAAAGCGTTGTCACGTAAGTACCCTGCACACGTAACCCCTCGCGCGCCCCCCTTCCCTCCCCAACTTGTTTTTTTGTTAGTGAGTATGGTGTTTGTTCGCCACTCGCCCATTGCCTCGCCATAATAATTGGGCTTAGCATTTCGTCCATCCTCCCCAAAAGCGTTGTCACGTAAGTACCCTGCATACGCAACCCCTCTCGCCCCCCGCCCCCCCTCCCCTCCCCAACTTTTTTTTTGTTAGTGAGTATGGTGTTTTGTTCGCCACTCGCCCATTGCCGTTCGTGGCTGATGCCACCGCAGACAAAGCACGCAGCCCTTTCCCCCCCCCCCAATACACATGGCATCATATCAACCAACGATATTGATGAGTGATGCCACGCCTTGAGATGGGCGACACTACGCGACGAAGACGGGATCGTGCCATGGAGCGTGTATATTGCCTACTCTGCGGTTATCAACTTTGAAGCTGGACAGCAGCGGGCGAATGACAAACATCGCCATATACACAAAAACAAACCAATAGGGGTGGGGAGGGGGTCACGTAAAAAACGGGGGCCTACGTAACAACTCTTGGAGACGTATGGACAGAAATAGGAGGGGAAACGTAGTGACTACCGGCGAAAAATTCTTGACATCCAAATGCTGGAGGAGACGGGGAGGGGAGAATCGGCCTCGCCCTCCTCGTAGGCGAGCCGTCGCCAGTCGGCGACCGTCATCAACATTCAAAAAAAGCATCAAGTCTCGACCCGTGATTGAGTGAGTACCATCATCGTCACCATCATCATCATCACCGTTTTCATCATCATGATCTTCGTCGTCATCATCATTATCTTCATCGTTATCATCATTATCCGCATCGCGCCGAAGTGTTGAGCATCTTGGAAGTGAACGCGTTCCGTTCCTCTTGAAGGGCTTTGCCAGGGATGCAACGAAATCTCCGCCGGGGCGGTGTTTTCGGGGGCGCGACGTCAAGTAGACCGTCGCCACCAGAAGCAGCAGCAAAAGTAGTAGCGTACTCGCGGCCGCGCTTAATGCCAGTGAGCGAAGGCGGCGGCGACAACTGCTGCTCGACGTCGCTCACTGTATCGCTGTTGGTGGTGTCACTGTCATACCTGCCGCTCCCACCACCACCACCTCCACCACCACCAAACCCACCAAACCCACCAAACCCACCACCAAACCCACCACCAAACCCACCAAACTCACCACCACCACCACCACCACCACCACCAAACGCACCACCGCAAAACCAACCCCCACTACCATCACGGCGGAACCCACCATCAGCACCGACACAATCACCTCCATCACCACCACCACCGTGGCCACCGCCACCAGCAGTAGCAGCAGCAGCAGCAGCAGCAGCAGGGGCAGCAGGAGCAGCAGGAGCAGCAGGAGCAGCAGCAGGAGCAGCAGCAGCAGCAGCAGCAGCAGCAGCAGCAGCAGCACGAGCAGCAGCACGAGCAGCAGCAGCAGCACCGTCACTGAGGGAGGGAGGAAATCCGAGCGGAGAGTTAACAGCAGATAGGGGTAGGGGGTACTGTTAGCGCTGAAAAGGTGTCCGAACAAGTCGCCAAAAACTAAACAAAAACAGCTCCAAATACCGTGAAGCAAACGCAGTGGGCAAATCCAGAGAGCGCATGGCTTAGCGCGCGTATACTTTATAGCACACACCAACACTATGAGTGCGTTTTGACATGAGATCGTTCGTGATGTGTTTAACTTATGCTCCATATTTCCTTTGTTAATTTTTTCTTGTGTTCAATATAATATTTCATTCGTTTACGGTACTTTCCAAGTATTGTATTGGATTGGAGTGCAATTTAAAATGATTTTAAAACATCGAAACGATACCTGGTACTTGAAATCTGCCCATTTTTGTTCTCTGTTATTGTTTTGCTTCACTATTTCCCAAGCGACGAATCAGCAATCGTGTTTTCCTCTACGGTACGTGTTGCGGAGAGAGCGCCCATGTCCCAGCGCCAACGCAGCTTTTAATAGGTAGACACGTTTCAGTTTTGGTTTTGAAAAACATTAAAACTCGATGGTATGTCGCAATAAATTGTATTTGCGATCACGACACGACACCATGTTGTGATCCGGGATGTATGGTCGCGACCTCGGTTTGCGCTCATCGCGATTTTAATCAAGATTCTATCGTGACCACAAACACACGCTAGACAAAAATATCGACACACAACACCTCCCGCACCCCGATACAAACGCCGACAAGCCCCGCTAACCCCTATACCCCCCCCCGCCCTCCCCCCCCTCCGCGCGCATCCTTGGAGCCTCCGCACTCACCAGTTCACCCCAGCCGTAGCGGCGGTCGCGAAGGCATCAGCGTCGGAGACGGGGGTAGCGGGGCCAGAAGCGGTGGGGCTAGCCGGGTTGAGGTTAACGGGGACGGGGGCGGCGGCAGCGGATGTCGATGGGCGGTACCCCGTAGAGGCGGCCGCGGGGGCATCAGCGTCCAAAGCGGGGGTAACGGGGCCAGAGGTAGCGGGAATAGTCGGCGCGGCGGGAGCGGGGGCGGGGGCGGCGGTAGCGGGGGCGGCGGCGGCGGTAGCGGACGTCGATGGGGCGTTCCCCTGCGAGTTGGTCGCAGTTCCCTGCACACAGGAGTGGTATATACGTAGCAGCAACAGTGACAAACAAGGCGGCGAAACAAACGGACAGAGAGGGCGTCGAGACGACTGGGGGTGGGTGTACGAAATTGTATACAGGCTTATCACGGCGAGTCGGTCGTTTGTTTTCATGGAATTGCCGTCTCCCCAAAGAATAATTCCAGGGACAATCCGCCTAACCGTGTTATTGTGTTAACATCACGGCCTTGCCACTCGACCGTACAGAATACGCAGTACGATAAGGCAGGGCAGGGCAGGGCAGGGCAGGGCAAGGCGAAGCAGGGCAAGACACGGTAAGGCAAGGCGAGGCAAGGCGTCACATACGCACAACTCACTACCGCAACTCAGACGGCGCTCATACAAATACCGTCTACTTAGGTTTCCTTACCGCGGAGGGCTTCAACGTTCCTCACCTCCCACCACATATTTTCAACCCCCCCCCACCCCACCCTGCTCCGTCTCGAAAGGGATGCGTGTTCAATGGTCAAACGATTGAGAAAAACGGCAAATGAGTACCCCCTCCCCCCTTGTCTGGGCCTCGAAAATCGCAATTAATAGTGGGGTGTCGAATTTGTTTGTTTGCAGGCACCTCTGGTGTATGTTACGTTTATATACTGTGTGAAGACATGTGGTCTGAGCTACGCGGCATACGCACCCTGAGGCAGTGTGGGACGGGCCGGCCCGACTACGGTCCAGGCTGTCTCTGGTTGCTCTTGAACACTCACACGTGTTGGATCCATATCATTAATAACGGTTGATTGCGTCTCCTCCAGATGCTTCTGAATGCTTCTGAACAGGAGGGCAACATAATATTTCCTCTTCTCAGAGGAATACACAATTAATAATAGTAGAGGGGAAGCAGGGATGCCGTAACAATGGAGTAGACAAGGCTCATGACCAAGCCGGAAGTACGTGCAGAAGGGACTAGTAGCAGGAGATTTTGTGCAGACAGGACTCCTTTTGTTGCCGTGGTTTTCTTCTTCGGGAGTGTTTATGTGTTTATGAGTGATCAAAGTTGAAGGCATTTCATGCTATTAGTATTAATACTAGACATCGGCCAATGGCAAGGAAAATAATAACCATACTAATAATATTAATAATAGCAATACTAACAATAACAATAACAATAATAATAACAACAATAATAACACTAATACCAATAATAATATACCTGGTACCACGTATTGTATCACATTTGTATGTTTATTGCACGGGCTGTCCAGGCAGCGGAGAGGAGTCGGACCTATCCTGGAGCGGGTGTGGGGAGACGGAACAATTCTCTGCCTTCAGCTACGGACAATCTACCGAATACCACCCCAACTCGCGACTCAGAAGGAACGACGCGGAGTTGCACCAGAAAGGAGGCGGAAGCGGCGGCGGGTACGGGGGGGGCGAGGTAGACAGCGAGGCTACTACCGTCGTGCCAGTGCCGNTTCATCATCATGATCTTCGTCGTCATCATCATTATCTTCATCGTTATCATCATTATCCGCATCGCGCCGAAGTGTTGAGCATCTTGGAAGTGAACGCGTTCCGTTCCTCTTGAAGGGCTTTGCCAGGGATGCAACGAAATCTCCGCCGGGGCGGTGTTTTCGGGGGCGCGACGTCAAGTAGACCGTCGCCACCAGAAGCAGCAGCAAAAGTAGTAGCGTACTCGCGGCCGCGCTTAATGCCAGTGAGCGAAGGCGGCGGCGACAACTGCTGCTCGACGTCGCTCACTGTATCGCTGTTGGTGGTGTCACTGTTCATACCTGCCGCTCCCACCACCACCACCTCCACCACCACCAAACCCACCAAACCCACCAAACCCACCACCAAACCCACCACCAAACCCACCAAACTCACCACCACCACCACCACCACCACCACCAAACGCACCACCGCAAAACCAACCCCCACTACCATCACGGCGGAACCCACCATCAGCACCGACACAATCACCTCCATCACCACCACCACCGTGGCCACCGCCACCAGCAGTAGCAGCAGCAGCAGCAGCAGCAGCAGGGGCAGCAGGAGCAGCAGGAGCAGCAGGAGCAGCAGCAGGAGCAGCAGCAGCAGCAGCAGCAGCAGCAGCAGCAGCAGCACGAGCAGCAGCACGAGCAGCAGCAGCAGCACCGTCACTGAGGGAGGGAGGAAATCCGAGCGGAGAGTTAACAGCAGATAGGGGTAGGGGGTACTGTTAGCGCTGAAAAGGTGTCCGAACAAGTCGCCAAAAACTAAACAAAAACAGCTCCAAATACCGTGAAGCAAACGCAGTGGGCAAATCCAGAGAGCGCATGGCTTAGCGCGCGTATACTTTATAGCACACACCAACACTATGAGTGCGTTTTGACATGAGATCGTTCGTGATGTGTTTAACTTATGCTCCATATTTCCTTTGTTAATTTTTTCTTGTGTTCAATATAATATTTCATTCGTTTACGGTACTTTCCAAGTATTGTATTGGATTGGAGTGCAATTTAAAATGATTTTAAAACATCGAAACGATACCTGGTACTTGAAATCTGCCCATTTTTGTTCTCTGTTATTGTTTTGCTTCACTATTTCCCAAGCGACGAATCAGCAATCGTGTTTTCCTCTACGGTACGTGTTGCGGAGAGAGCGCCCATGTCCCAGCGCCAACGCAGCTTTTAATAGGTAGACACGTTTCAGTTTTGGTTTTGAAAAACATTAAAACTCGATGGTATGTCGCAATAAATTGTATTTGCGATCACGACACGACACCATGTTGTGATCCGGGATGTATGGTCGCGACCTCGGTTTGCGCTCATCGCGATTTTAATCAAGATTCTATCGTGACCACAAACACACGCTAGACAAAAATATCGACACACAACACCTCCCGCACCCCGATACAAACGCCGACAAGCCCCGCTAACCCCTATACCCCCCCCCGCCCTCCCCCCCCCCCGCGCGCATCCTTGGAGCCTCCGCACTCACCAGTTCACCCCAGCCGTAGCGGCGGTCGCGAAGGCATCAGCGTCGGAGACGGGGGTGGCGGGGCCAAAAGCGGTGGGGCTAGCCGGGTTGAGGTTAGCGGGGACGGGGGCGGCGGCAGCGGATGTCGATGGGCGGTACCCCGTAGAGGCGGCCGCGGGGGCATCAGCGTCCAAAGCGGGGGTAACGGGGCCAGAGGTAGCGGGAATAGTCGGCGCGGCGGGAGCGGGGGCGGGGGCGGCGGTAGCGGGGGCGGCGGCGGCGGTAGCGGACGTCGATGGGGCGTTCCCCTGCGAGTTGGTCGCAGTTCCCTGCACACAGGAGTGGTATATACGTAGCAGCAACAGTGACAAACAAGGCGGCGAAACAAACGGACAGAGAGGGCGTCGAGACGACTGGGGGTGGGTGTACGAAATTGTATACAGGCTTATCACGGCGAGTCGGTCGTTTGTTTTCATGGAATTGCCGTCTCCCCAAAGAATAATTCCAGGGACAATCCGCCTAACCGTGTTATTGTGTTAACATCACGGCCTTGCCACTCGACCGTACAGAATACGCAGTACGATAAGGCAGGGCAGGGCAGGGCAGGGCAGGGCAAGGCGAAGCAGGGCAAGACACGGTAAGGCAAGGCGAGGCAAGGCGTCACATACGCACAACTCACTACCGCAACTCAGACGGCGCTCATACAAATACCGTCTACTTAGGTTTCCTTACCGCGGAGGGCTTCAACGTTCCTCACCTCCCACCACATATTTTCAACCCCCCCCCCACCCCACCCCACCCTCCGTCTAGAAAGGGATGCGTCGTCAATGGTCAAGTGACTAAGGCAAGCAGCATATGAGCACGTCCCCCCCCCCCCCCCGGTTGGTGAAAACCCGACGTTTGCTCCGTCCCGGCAAACAAGGGATCAGCACGTCCCCCCCCCACCTACCTGTACCGGAGTTCCTGCCGTAGCAGCTCCCCCACCGGAAACCCGAGCTTCGTGCTTGCCGAGGACGACCACCACCAACTCCTGGTGGCACGTGAACCAGGCTGTGCTATGCTTTAGCTGTGTCATGTGACGTTGCAATTCCTCCTCTCTCCGTCTCTTCTCCCTGGCCGCAACCACGGCGGCCTTCCTCTGGGCAAAGTCTTTCTCCGCTTGCACGTCACGAGAAAGCTTGGCGTCGAAGGTTTCTCTCATATCCTGTATGATTTCACTATGCTCCATTATGAACTCGTTGAATTCCTTGCGCACTTCCGCCACTGCCGCGTCCCTCTCCGAAGTCGCGCGTTTCTCATCCGCGATTCTCGTAGCCGTCGCCAACGCCGCCGCCTCCTTCGCCACCGCTGCTGCCTCTGCTTCCATGGCTTCCTTCGCCGTTGCCACTTCCGCTGCCACCGCCGCTTCAAAGCGCTCGGCTTTCGTCGCTGCCGATGCATCCGCCTTGGCCGATGCTTCCGACGTGATCCTCCATGCCTCGTTAGTAGCGGCCGCCACCATTTTTTCCGCCTGCGCTTTAGCCGCCGCCACAAGTTCCTCCGCCATAGCCGCCGCTCGCAACTTGTTCGCGGCTTCCTCTTCCGCCATCGCTGCTGCCTTTGCGGCCGCCGCCGCCGCCGCCGCCACCGTGACTCTTTCTTTCTCCGCAGCAGCCGCAGTGGCCAACTCCGCCGCTACCGCTGCCGAAGCAACGCGCCCCCACCTCGCGAAGGCGACATAATATCTTCGGTGAAGTCGCCGGCGAGTAATATCTCCGAGTATACGGCAGGCGCGAGAGCGCTGCTCGGATTTTTCGGCTTCCTCGGTGGTCTTCCTCGCCGATTCCGCTACCGCCGCCGATTCCGCCGCCTGTGCGCCCGCCACTCTTTCCTCAGCCTCTTTGGCTCTGGTCGCCCTATCCTCCTCCTCCGCCGCCGCCGCCGCCGCTGCCTTGGTGGTCACCACCGCCGCCGATCTTGCCTCCGTTACAACCGCCACCGCCGCTGCCTCTGTCGCCGCTTCCGCCGCTTCTGCCGTCGCCTCCACCGCCGCGACCCCTTCCGCCTCCCCGCGCTCAAACCGCCCTTCAAAGGGGACAAACGCGCGTGCCGTTTCGTTCGCGCCGCCACGTTCCACCGAAGCTGAGATAGAACACCCTTCTCCCTCCTTATTGTCCATCATCTCTCCCTCCTCCTTCTTAGCCTTGAGAATGGAAAGCGTTTTGCCTAAGGAGTCAGCCTGTACCCCGCATGAGCTGATGTTCGCCTTGAGGGCTCGAAGCTGCCCCTCGGCGTCAGCCAGAGTGACCTGTGCCTCCTCCCCTTCACCTTCGGCTAGGCACGCCGTGGCTGAAACTGACTCCGGGTCTGACAGAATGCCACCACCCTCGTCGACCTCTCCGGCGTTCGCCTCGATGCCAGTGTTCGCCACCCCCCCCGTTGTTGCTTCCACCGCACCCCCCGCTGATGCTCCCGCAGTACCTCCCGACTTGGCGTCCACCGCATCATCCTCCCTGCCTTCCGTCGTTCCTGCCACTATGCATTTCGCTTTAGAACCTGCCTCAGTATCTGCCTGCGCGTCTGACTTCGCGTCTGCCTTCGCGTCTGCCTCGGCGTTCACGATATAATCCGCACCAGAATCGGTTGATTCAACATTGTATGTGGTGGGCGGGGGGAGTGGTGCGCTCACGCCCTGCGTGGCCGTAGTCGTACGACCAGCGACCCTCGCATGCCAGGACGGAACACGTCGGCGTTTCGCACACCAGGTCGACATGGCCTTCGCCAAACGCGAAGAGCCGTGACGCGTTGAGCGAGTCGCGGGGGGGGGCGGCTGGAAAACGACGAGGCGGAACGCGTGGGACGAGGCAGGGGAGTGGGAAAGATCAAGGGGAAATTAGCACTGAAGTACACGTAAGCACTACAGTACGAGTATGCACAAGAAGACAAGAAGGGCCTACTTTTGTTTATTCGAAGTCACTGGATGCAGGGAATATTTTCTTAACAGTTCAAGCCGGGTGTGTAACTACAAAGTATCTACACCCCTTCCACATTTTGCGCATGCAGGCTTTAATTAGAGTCCGCTATTTGTTTCACTGGGGGGGGGGGGCAGTATGCATCTCAAACCCCATCCTTTATAGCCCTGAAACCTTGCCCAACACTAGGGTATGTTATCATTACACCTTGGGAGGCATTGGGGTGTGCAGACCTATATTTACCGGGTATATATCGGCCGCCCCGATGGTCTAGAGGTACCCTCGAACGCTTTTAAGAGTCTGTTTCCGGGGATCGAGTCGAACTTTTGAGTATAATTGCAAAAATAATAATAAACGGAAGCAACTGCTGAGAGCGCCTAGTAGCGTGGGTAGGCACCATTCGATGCAAGGCGACGAGGAAAGAAAGGGCTGAAGTCTTCTCGCGATAAAAATGCAAAGCACAGTAGTGGGGGAGGAGGGAGAGGAGTCTACTTTGTAACCCCAGATCTGAGTTACGACTAGGAAGGAGAGAGAAAAGAAGGGCGAAGATAATGAAAGGGATAAAGGGGGAAAAAAAACCCCGGTTTGTCGCGCTGGATGAAGGGAGACTGCGAACTCATAATATTGGGCGTAAAACACCTGGGCAATAGCAAATAAATCGTTTTCAGCCAAATGGTGACGACGTGTTCACATGCCCAGCAAGGGAAATGTAACGCCCAGCTCGGCGAAAAACAACCTTTTATTTTGTATTTTTGTGTACGTACAAAGAGTACTTGAACCGAAAGCGAGGGCGTAGACTATCAATTGTTGTAAGGATTGCCCTGGGCTGTGTATTTTGATCTATATTTTACCCCTATATGTAGCTCAGTAGGTATATAACACCTCTACACAATCCGCTGATGACCAAGTACAGCGAGCGCAGTTACAACGTAAGGGAGTAGGTCACTTAACCCGTTTAGGCATGCGGCTTATTCCTGTAGGACTGCACTCGCGTTGGGGGGACAAACCACTAGGAATTAGAGTCAGGCGTAATGTAGGTAAAAAAAACGGTGCAGCGGTAAAAAGGGTGTAAGTACGCTATTAAGCGAGGCTAAATTTCAGGGGGTTCCTAAGTACACCCTGATGCAATGTATACAGAAACTGGGCGGTTGAGGAAGAAAATTGCAGCTTTGATTTGGCGGAAACGGTAGAGCTACCACACGGCGGCACATACATGCCTGGACGGTAATTGACGGCAAAGGTTTGTTATTTATTTCGGGTGGAAATGGTTGAGAAATACGGTGAAGGCATATACATATGATATATATATTCTATCACGTCAACTCGTCGGAACACTATAGTATACCTGGTATGTTTATTTCAGACTGCTTAATTTTAATATATGTTAATTACTTCTCCCCCCACAAATAGACGCACACTTCCTGAATTCTACAGCCAGCCTCAGATTGTGTCCCCCTCATACGGGATACATACCCTACATGAGGACATATAAAATACGTAAGTACGCGCGATCGAAGTATTACACTCAGCTAGCAAAGGTGAGCTTCGACGAAATCTTCGAGCTCACAGCAGTTGTTGTTTTTTTATTTTTTTAATATATGTACCTGGTATATTATATATGACGAAGTAGCTGTAACATCGCGAAAAATCTGCTCATCATATATATTCCAGATGCAATACGCTCGTAGTTATTGTGTCAGTGACGACAATGAATGGTGTTTTTTTTTTTTGTTTTAGGGCTGAAATTGTTCAAGCATGCGACGAACGCATACGTACATACGACGAAGTAGCTACGAATCAATATATAAAAAATAAAAAACAACAGCTGTGAGCTCGAGGATTTCGTCGAAGCTCATCTTTGCTAGCTGAGTGTAATACTTCGATCGCGCGTACTTACGGATTTTATATGTCCTCATGTAGGATGTACATCCCGTGTGAGGGGGACACAGTCTGAGGCTGTACAATTCAGGAAGTGTGTGTCTATTTGTGGGGGGAGAAATAATTTTAATTAAATTATAATTAAACAAAAAAACAAAACAGTCTGAAATAAACGTACCACAGGTATATTGTAGTGTTCCGACGAGTTTAGGTGATCGAGTGGGTCTACTATTTGTAGCTATGTATGGTATATAAAAAGAGGTGTGCGAGGACAGGTTATGGAGCAAAACTGAAAAGCACCTGGATAAATTAAATTTATTACTGATTTGGGTTTTTAATAGTGTGCATTATGTATTTGTACCTATAATGTATATTTAGTGGCAATTAGTATGTAGGGGGTTTTTTATAAACGTTTTATCCTTTATACCTGTTAAAGGGGGGGGGGTATGAACCAACCAACCATGTTGACAGGAGGTATGTTAAAAATCTAGTATGAATCGCGGATAATGTTTTAATATTTGCACATGCATTACGAGGTGCGCAGTGTTTTGTTTCCATAGCAGAAAGCGTACACCTGGAATATAGTCCAAAAGCAATTACTTACTACTGCTGCAACTACTATTATTAGTAGTGTATTCCAGTACATGTACGACAGGATGACGAGTTCACCACGACCCCAACTCATTATCTAGCCGCCCAACAACATACCTAACCAGTGGCCACCGTGAGAGCTTTTCAGCCTAGAATCACAACCACTTCAAGTTGAAGTCGTATAAATTGTACGCCAAAAACTGTAACATCGTATATTATGTGCAATAGTCAGCGGTCAGTATTTTGGTGGGTGGAAAGGTGGTAAACTGCTAGACATTGAGCTCCAACCATGGTGACTGCAATATAACTCCAGTTCTTATTTATCACTTTCTCGTTTGTTCGCCATCCGACGATGCTCTTTCATACCCGTCGACGGCATTCACTACTGTAGTTGGGGGGGGGGGGGGGAGAGCCTACTACGTGACCCCGGATCTGTGATACGAACCATCATAGGGGGGGGAGCAAGAGAAAAGGAGGGCGAAAATAAATGGGACAGAAAAAAACAAAACCTCCCAAGAGAAAAAAAAGCGTAATGTTCCGTTCCCACGCAGACATGAATATATCCATATATATATATACACAAGCGCAAAAATCTGCGCGCTTCGCGCGCCTTATTTTTTCTTATTGTCCTGCGCCAAGCGAAGGCTGTAGATGGTAATCCATGTGGAATGACAACCACTCCTAAAACAAATAGGTTTATTAGACCGGATTTAACGAACTTGCTGAACCTCTTTGCTCCCATCCGTGGGAAACGCTGGCTTCACCAACTTCAGCCCACAAAGAAAATCAGCTACGAGCCTGTGGTGTTTGAGTCACCACACCGCGAAAGGCCGTACCGACTTGGGGGATCACCGTTATAATCCCCGTTTTGTTGGATTTGTAGATGTACGGACATATTCATGGTCCGGGGATGACACTTTACCTTCCCGGGGTGGAGTTGGCTGCACGAACCTCAGCCACGCAGTGATGGAGCCAGTGAGGTTGAGGTTTCCATACCGTTCGTGGCGTTATCGACCCTAGGGATCACACATTTCGTACCCGATTTGTCGGAGTGGTAATGTATGGAAGGATTAATTATCTGGCGATAGGACCTTATCCTCCCCGTGTGCGGCATTCCCTCAAAGATACCCCAGCCATTCAGCGATAGGCCGGTATGGTTGGGGTTACGACACCGTGCGCGCGATGTCAACCCGGGGGTCCTCGGTTTTCATCCCCGCCTTGTTGGAGTTGAACATATATGGACGTATTTCCAAACCGGGGATGGGGCGGTGTCGTCCCCGGGTGGCGCTGGCTTTATTTTCGAGCCCCAGAAAATCAGCGATCGGCCGGTCGGGCTGGGGTTTCTGCACCGTGCGGGGCCGTTTCGAGCCCGGGGATCGTTTTTTTCGTCCCCAGGTGGTCGGAGTTGTAGATATACGGAGGTATTTCCAAACCGGGTATGGGGAACTATCGTCCCCGGGTGAGGAGTTGTGGATATATGGCGGGATTCTCGATCGGGGGATGATACTCTGTCGTCCTCGGGTGGCTCTGGCTTTGTATGCGAGCCCCAGCCAATCAGCGATCGATCGGTGTGGGTGGGGTTTCCACATCGTGCGCGGCGGTGTCGATCCGGGAGATCTCGGTTTGTGTCCCCGGGCTGTTGGAGTTGTACATGTATGGAGGGATTTCCGAACCGGGAATGGGGCCATATCGCCCCCGGGTGGCACTGGCTTTATTTTCGAGCCCCAGCCAATCAGCGATCGGCCGGTCGGGTTGGGGTTTCCACCATGTGCGGGGCGATTTCGAGCCGGGGGACCGATTTTTCTCGTCCCCGGGTGGTCAGAGTTGTAGGGACACGGAGGGATGTCCGAACCGGGGATGGGCACCAATCGTCCCCGGGTGAGGACTTGTGGATATATTGTGGGATTTCCGATCGGAGGATGATACTCTGTCGTCCTCGGGTGGCTCTGGCTTTGTATACGAGCCCCAGCCAATCAGCGATCGATCGGTGTAGCTGAGGTTTCCACATCGTGCGCGGCGGTGTCGATCCGGGAGATCTCGGTTTGTGTCCCCGGGCTGTTGGAGTTGTACATGCATGGAGGGATTTCCGAACCGGGGATGGGGCCATATCGCCCCCGGGTGGCACTGACTTTATTTTCGAGCCCCAGCCAATCAGCGATCGGCCGGTCGGGTTGGGGTTTCCACCATGTGCGGGGCGATTTCGAGCCGGGGGACCGATTTTTCTCGTCCCCGGGTGGTCGGAGTTGTATATATACGGAGGCATTTTCAAACCAGGGATGGGGACCAATCGTCCCCGGGTGAAGAGTTGTGGATTTATGACGGGATTTCCGATCGGGAGATGATACTCTGTCGTCCCCGGGTGGCTCTGGCTTTGTATACGAGCCCCCGAGACAATCAGCGATCGGCCGGTGTAGGTGGGGTTTCCACAACGTGCGCGGCGGTGTCGACGCGGGAAATATCGGTTTTCGTCCCCGGGCTATTGGAGTTGTACATATATGGAGGGATTTCCGATCCGGGGATGGGGCTCTATCGTCCCCGGGTGGCGCTGGCTGTATTTTCGAGCCCCAGCCAATCAGCGATCGGCCGGTGGGGCTGAGGTTTCCACACCGTGCGGGGCGGTTTCGAGCTGGGGGATCGTTTTTTTCTTGTCGCCGGGTGGTCAGAGTTGTAGGGACACGGAGGGATTTCCGAACCGGGGATGGGCACCAGTCGTCCCCGGGTGCGGCGGGACTTGGGGAGTCCCCCGAGGGGCAACTCCCGCCGCGCGCACCGAGGCCCCTAATTGGCCGAGGGCGGGCTGGGGGGGGGGCTTGACCAATGGGTGCCGGGCTCGGAAAACGCAGGGATGAAAGGTAATACGCTATGATATGAAGATTATACATGGTACGGTGGAAAGCTGTACTCGTATTTTTACGGAGGATCATCGTAAATAGGACGAAATAGTGTTATAAAATAATAGGGAAATCTACGAGCATAGGTTTTTGGGTGCACCGTAGGTCGTATTTACTACTACTGTTGTAGTACTACTCCTGTATGGTCCCCCGTAATGGCATCAATACTACTATACTATTAATACTATACTACTATACGCATCATCAGTAGTACTACTGCTGTACTGAACAGCAGAAGTATGCAAAAAAACCCCCATGAAAACAAAAACTACCGGATGTCTGCTTCGAGCCACAAGCCACGAGCCATACGTTCGGCTTGTCTAGCCGCTGCGCTAGGATTTAGTCCACAAGTCAATGTAGTCGCTTTAAAGATACGGTGTAAAAATTCAAAATCATATACCGACGTATAGGTCAGTGAGTAATGCAAAGTACCGCAATAATGCGAACTAACGCCCCCCCCCGCGGGGCGCTATGGGTTTTAGCAGGTATGAAAATACGCCCCGGGGCGTTTAATGTGATACCGGGGCGTTTTGTGAAAAACTACTACGGGCTGCTTGGCCCCCCGGGGCGGTATAAAAAAACAAGAGAAAACAAAACACACATACACACCTCTCACACGCGGGGCGATACAAACAAAAACAAGAAAAATAGCGCACACCTCGCACACGCACAAGCACACGCACACGACACAGCGGCAGCAGGTAGGCGTTGCTCATGTCACAACCCAGCAGCACCGACAAGGCACCCAGTACCGATTGAAATAAAATGGCGACCACTCAAACTCTTGGGGAAGCTTACGCCGTCCCAGTCAAGCGGCGCCCACGGGAGAGGGCACACTGGCGCCCTGCCTCACGCCTGCGACCGCGCATGCTGCAGAGCAAGTCCTACAGGCCGACCATGCCGCGCGTTCACACTCCGATCATTTTACTGGAGCGCTCGGTGGGGTCGAGGGGATGCCAATCCTACTCGGCGGGGGCGAAGGTTAGGGTGATCGAGTACACCTGCCTCCGGTGCCTCGACGGCGGCGACGAGCGTCATCTCGAAAAGGGTNTGCCGCTGTCGCCGCTTCCGCAGCTGCTGCCGTCGCCTCCACCGCCGCGACCCCTGCCGCCTCCCCGCGCTCAAACCGCCCCTCAAAGGGGGCACACGCGCGTGCCGTTTCGGTCGCGCCGCCACTTTCCACCGAGGCTGAGATAGAACACTCTTCCCCCTCCTTACTGTCCTTCTTGGTTCCCTCCGCCTTCTTAGCCTTGAGAATGGCGAGTGTTTTGCCCAAGGAGTCAGCCTGTACCCCGCATGAGCTGATGTTTGCCTTGAGGACTCGAAGCTGCCCCTCGGCGTCAGCCAGAGTGACCTGCACCTCCTCCCCTTCACCTTCGGCTAGGCACGCCGTGGCTGAAACTGACTCCGGGTCTGACAGAATGCCACCACCCTCGTCGACCTCTCCGGCGTTCACCTCGATGCCAGTGTTCGCCACCCCCCCCGCTGTTGCTTCCACCGCACCCCCCGCTGATGCTTCCGCAGTACCTCTCGACTTGGCGTCCACCGCATCATCCTCCCTGCCTTCCGTCGTTCCTCCCACTATGCATTTCGCTTTAGAACCTGCCTCAGCATCTGCCTGCGCGTCTGCCTTCCCGTCTGCCTTCGCGTCTGCTTCGGCGTTCACGATATAATCCGCACCAGAATCGGTTGATTCAACATTGTATGTGGTGGGCGGGGGGAGTGGTGCGCTCRCRCCCTGCGTGGCCGTAGTCGTACGACCAGCGACCCTCGCATGCCAGGACGGAACACGTCGGCGTTTCGCACACCAGGTCGACATGGCCTTCGCCAAACGCGAAGAGCCGTGACGCGTTGAGCGAGTCGCGGGGGGGGGCGGCTGGAAAACGGGCGAGCGGGGGGGAGCGGTGGAGTGGGGCGGGCGGAACCGTGTGGGACGAAGCAGCGGGAAGCGGGAAAGGGAACGAAGGGACAATTAGCACCTGAAAGTTACACCTCGTAAGGCACTACGATATGCACCCAAGAAGACATAAAAGTGATCATACATTTTTGTTTATTCGAAGTCACTGGATGCAGGGCATGTATTACTTTAAACAATTCACGGCCGGCGTGCTGTAACTACAAAGCGTCTATCACGTGCTAAGTGACGACAATGAATGGTGTTTTTTTTGTTTTAGGGCTGAAATTGTTCAAGCATGCGACGAACGCATACGTACATACGACGAAGTAGCTCGAATCAATATATAATCGCGGATAATGTGTTAATGTTTGCACATGCATTACGAGGTGCGCAGTGTTTTGTTTCCATAGCAGAAAGCGTACACCTGGAATATAGCCAAAAAGCAATTACTTACTACTGCTGCAACTACTATTAATAGTAGTGTATTCCAGTATATGTACGACAGGATGACGAGTTCACCACGACCCCAACTCATTATCTAGCCGCCCAACAACATACCTAACCAGTGGCCACCGTGAGAGCTTTTCAGCCTAGAATCACAACCACTTCAAGTTGAAGTCGTATAAATTGTACGCCAAAAACTGTAACATCGTATATTATGTGCAATAGTCAGCGGTCAGTATTTTGGTGGGTGGAAAGGTGGTAAACTGCTAGACATTGAGCTCCAACCATGGTGACTGCAATATAACTCCAGTTCTTATTTATCACTTTCTCGTTTGTTCGCCATCCGACGATGCTCTTTCATACCCGTCGACGGCATTCACTACTGTAGTTGGGGGGGGGGGGGGGAGAGCCTACTACGTGACCCCGGATCTGTGATACGAACCATCATAGGGGGGGGAGCAAGAGAAAAGGAGGGCGAAAATAAATGGGACAGAAAAAAACAAAACCTCCCAAGAGAAAAAAAAGCGTAATGTTCCGTTCCCACGCAGACATGAATATATCCATATATATATATACACAAGCGCAAAAATCTGCGCGCTTCGCGCGCCTTATTTTTTCTTATTGTCCTGCGCCAAGCGAAGGCTGTAGATGGTAATCCATGTGGAATGACAACCACTCCTAAAACAAATAGGTTTATTAGACCGGATTTAACGAACTTGCTGAACCTCTTTGCTCCCATCCGTGGGAAACGCTGGCTTCACCAACTTCAGCCCACAAAGAAAATCAGCTACGAGCCTGTGGTGTTTGAGTCACCACACCGCGAAAGGCCGTACCGACTTGGGGGATCACCGTTATAATCCCCGTTTTGTTGGATTTGTAGATGTACGGACATATTCATGGTCCGGGGATGACACTTTACCTTCCCGGGGTGGAGTTGGCTGCACGAACCTCAGCCACGCAGTGATGGAGCCAGTGAGGTTGAGGTTTCCATACCGTTCGTGGCGTTATCGACCCTAGGGATCACACATTTCGTACCCGATTTGTCGGAGTGGTAATGTATGGAAGGATTAATTATCTGGCGATAGGACCTTATCCTCCCCGTGTGCGGCATTCCCTCAAAGATACCCCAGCCATTCAGCGATAGGCCGGTATGGTTGGGGTTACGACACCGTGCGCGCGATGTCAACCCGGGGGTCCTCGGTTTTCATCCCCGCCTTGTTGGAGTTGAACATATATGGACGTATTTCCAAACCGGGGATGGGGCGGTGTCGTCCCCGGGTGGCGCTGGCTTTATTTTCGAGCCCCAGAAAATCAGCGATCGGCCGGTCGGGCTGGGGTTTCTGCACCGTGCGGGGCCGTTTCGAGCCCGGGGATCGTTTTTTTCGTCCCCAGGTGGTCGGAGTTGTAGATATACGGAGGTATTTCCAAACCGGGTATGGGGAACTATCGTCCCCGGGTGAGGAGTTGTGGATATATGGCGGGATTCTCGATCGGGGGATGATACTCTGTCGTCCTCGGGTGGCTCTGGCTTTGTATGGGAGCCCCAGCCAATCAGCGATCGATCGGTGTGGGTGGGGTTTCCACATCGTGCGCGGCGGTGTCGATCCGGGAGATCTCGGTTTGTGTCCCCGGGCTGTTGGAGTTGTACATGTATGGAGGGATTTCCGAACCGGGGATGGGGCCATATCGTCCCCGGGTGGCTCTGGCTTTATTTTCGAGCCCCAGCCAATCAGCGATCGGCCGGTGGGGTTGGGGTTTCCACACCGTGCGGGGCGGTTTCGAGCCGGGGGATCGTTTGTTTCGTCCCCGGGTGGTTGGAGTTGTAGAGATACGGAGGGATTTCCGAACCGGGGATGGGGCCCTATCGTCCCCGGGTGCGGCGGGACCGGGGGGTTCCCCCGAGGGGTAACTTCCGCCGCGCGCGCCGCGGCCCCTGATTGGCCGAGGGCGGGCTGGGGGGCCCCCTCGACCAATGGGCGCCGGGCTCGGAAAACGCAGGGATGAAATGTAATCCTTAGTACATTATTATATCTATATACCGCCTTGTCGCCGTTGCCGTTTTCCGTCCTAATTTATGGATTAAGTCTTACCGCCGTTCTTGCCAACTATCATACTAGTATAAAATTATGTGCGTTGCAATTACTCGGACACAAAACGGTACTTCGTACCAAAGCATGAGTGCACCGGGGAACCCTACTGTTAGGGTACTGCTGGTATGATGTGGAAACGTTTGGTAAATACCTGGTATCAGGTATAAGAATCGTATTGGTAGCACTTGGAAGGTGGTATCTTACATGGGAACCAGGGGTTCCCAGGTATTCTCTCTCCCCGGCTTTCAGTCGTTCATCACGCAAAACGGAATAAACCTGCTCTTCTTCTATCTCTACGCAAACAACACACGTGAGTACCAACGAGTACCCGTTCCATAGGCTGAYCTGGCTAGGGATACCCTGTCCTCATATACCTAGCCTCCTCACATTTGGCGTCGTCGGCAGGACACTGAGTTGGCTGAGCCTTGAGTGGCTTTCGTAGCCTTGCCGTTCAGAGGTGAAGTGGGAGTGGGTTTTGAGGAGCCGCATCTTCGACTCATGTTTTAGTTCGTGGAATCGAGGTTTCCACAAATTTCTCATATTTCTGCATATACGGCTCATCAGAGTGGGCTAGTGTTATGGTACTGCTGGTATGATGTGGAAACGTTTGGTAAATACCTGGTATCAGGTATTTGGATCGTATTGGTATTACTTGGAAGGCGTATCTCAGATGGGAACCAGGGCGGTTCCCAGATGCCCTTCCCCTTTTGTCTCAGTCTTTCATCACGCAAAGGGAATAAAGCTGCTCTTCTATCTCTAAGCAAACAACACACGTGAGTACCAACGAGTACCCGTTCCATAGGCTGACCTGGCTAGGGATACCCTGTCCCCTTTATACCTAGCTTCCTCACATCATAACTACCTCGTTGTTTCCTATCATGGAGGAGAAAAAATAACTAGAAAAAAACAGGGCATTCATCACGGTGTACCAGGTATACGCCTATGGTATTGATTACGATGGTAAATCATACCGTGGAAACTGTACTGGTATTTACGGAGGATCAATCGATAATTAAGTAGGACCAAATAATATTGTTAGTAAAAAAGGTAAATATATGTATTTTTTGTGTGTACCCTTGGTGTACCGTAGGTCCTACTTAAGGTAGTCCTATCCACTATTTATTTATTTATTTTTTCCCATCCCATTTATTATCTTCGCACTTCCGTCTTTCTCCCTCCCTAGTCGTAACTCAGATCCGGGGTCACAAAGTAGGCTCCTCTCCCTCCTCCCCCACTACGGTTCTTGCCTTGATTTTTTATCGCGCAGAGGGTTCAGCCTTCCCAACGCTCGTCGATTTTCATCGAATTTTGCTAACTCACGCTCTCGCGCTTTCTGCTATTATTAATAGTCAAGATATTTTTAGCGAGAAAAAGTGCCCAAGAGCATAGTAAGGTTTTTGGGTGCACCGTATAGGTCTATTTACTACTACTTGTAGTACTACTCCTGTATGGTCCCCCGTAATGGCATCAATGACTACTATACTATAATATATATACTATACGACATCAGTAGTACTACTGCTGTACTGAACAGCGAGAAGTATGCAAAAACCCCCATGAAAACAAAAACTACCGGATGTCTGCTTCGAGCTACAAGTCACACGAGCCATACGTTCGGCTTGTCTAGCCGTGCGCTAGAATTTAGTCTCAAAGTCAATGTAGCTCCTTTAAAGACGTACGGGAAAAATCAAATCATATACCGAACGTATAGGTGCAGTGAGTAATGCAAAGTACCGCAATAATGCGAACATAACGCCCCCCCCCCCGGGGGCGCTATGGGTTTTAGCAGGTATGAAAATACGCCCCGGGGCGTTTAATGTGATACCGGGGCGTTTTCGTGAAAAACTACGACGGGCTGTTGCCCCCCGGGGCGGTATAAATAACAAGAGAAAACAAAACACACATACACACCTCTCACACGCGGGGCGATACAAACAAAAACAAGAAAAAAGCGCACACCTCGCACACGCACAAGCACACGCACACGACACAGCGGCAGCAGGTAGGTATTGTCATGTCCAACCAAGCGAGCACCGAAAAGGCACCCAGTACCCGATTCAAAACTAAACGGGCGGCCACTCAAAGCTCTTGGGGAAGCTTGCGTCGTTCTGGTGAAGCGGCACCCATGGGGGGGGCGTACTTCATATTCGATGCACGGCCGTAGTCGTATGACCATAGACCCTCGCATCCTGCAACGCCGGGACGGAGCATGTCGGGTTTTCACCGACCAGGCAGGCATTGCTAGCACCAAAGCGCGGAACGCCGTGAGGTGTTGGGCGGGTGGCATGAAGGGTGAGCTGCATCCTTTCAAGAACCGCTTGTGAGGCGGACTCGCATATGGATGACACGCTTCAATGAGTTATTTTAATTTCTGGTGGGGGTTGGGGGGGGGGGGTGGTACTCATTTGTTGCTTGCCTTAGTCATTTGACCATTGACCACGCATCCCTTTCGAGACGAAGCAAATATATGATGGAGGGGGGGGGGGGGGTTACTGCTGTGATACCAGGGTGTCTTCCGCGTTTTTATTCTGACAAGGGGCGTTTACTCGGGGTCTTGCCCGTTCTCGCTAAACGTTGTCAATCTTCTCAAAAAATAACCCTTCCGATGTCAACTCTGTCTACTCGTACAGGCGGGTTCGAAGTATCCCACGCAGCTTGCACAGATAAGTTTCGACGAAATCCTCGACCTCACAGCTGTCGTTTTTATTTTTTAGTATATATATACTTCGTATATATTAATTCTACACATCAGTCTAGGACAAGATAAATACATAATAAGTCGGATAGTTCAACATATCCGAAGCTGTCTTCCCTTTCTTGTGCTTCATGAGTAGAAGCTGGAGGTTCCAATCCCGGAAAGCTCCTGTGTGGTTTTGTTTGTTGGGTGGCATGCCGTATTTTCCCTTTACTTCGTTACGGGGCCTACCGGGTAAGACACCACATGAAAACATACCAAGCACGCTCCTACTTGACTGCTCCAGCTATACGGTGTCCTGGTATAATACGTCGGCACTGCTGTTTGCTGTTTGGCATGGCACCGGGTACATTGCTATACACACATATATATGGTGACACCACCATCCACTATTATATATAGCATTTAGTTCGTATACAAGTACGACACACTTGATAAGAAACAGGAAAGCTGGCCCAGGATGGATTTCTTGTTTGATAATGGGTGTGTTATACGTACACTAGTTTCAGTATAACGACTCCCAGATTTCATGTTTCCCTGTAAAGCTAAGCCTGCCAATATTATTGCCCGTTTTCTTAGTAAGCACTTGGTATCCCGTACTGCTCTACTCCTCCTATTAATACGAGCTACATATATATACATAAATATATATATACATGTATATATACCAGGAGGTATAGCTCAGCTGTGTATCTCATGATTACAATAATAACCTACGAGTATATAACGGTAAATACAGCATCATCATCAGCAGTACTGTACCAGAATCAACATATAAATACAGTGCAGGACTAAGGAACAATACATCTGGCCCAGGTTGGATTTCTTCTTTGAGAACGGGTGCGTTATACACTAATTTCAGTACAACGACTCCATAACTTCTTGTTTTCTTGTTAATCTCGGCCCCGTCTTTCTTATTGCTCGTTGTCTTAAATACAGCACCATCGGCAGTACTTTACCAGAATCAGCATACAGTGCACGACTAAGTATAACGACTCCCGAATTCCTTATGTTCTTGATAATATCAGCCTGCCTTACTTATGGCTCGTTTTCTTATTCGGATTTCCTGTTGTGCGGTTTGCCAGGTGTACATCTTTAATATCTCAACCGGCAAATTTGATGGTGTTACGCGTAGTATGTCCTGGTATTATCCTCGCACACTGCGGTTTGTTGCTGTGTCCCCTACCCTCCTGAAAGGCGTTCGGCCTTTTATTTTGTTATCGTATCGTTATCGTTTATAGTTTTATCGTTATCGATATCGAAATAACGAACTTTTTCGGTTCGATTTTTTTAATCGAACGATAATATCATAATATCGAAGGTTTCGGTACGATATCGCACATTAATTATATGACATATCGAAAATATTATATGTACGGCAAAGTGAGGATGGTTGAAGCTTTAAAGCTGGCAACGGGGGGGGGGGATACGTGCTCTTCTTGCCGTGGCGCACTATTAATCTATTAATAGGTATCTTGATCTTCACATTTAAGGCTACAATAATCATCACATCGTGTTGTTAATAGGTCCCTGCCCAATATTGTACGGGTGGTATGAGGCTACTCGTACTATTAATAGGTATCTTCCCGCTTTCCGCCGTTATCTACTGCTGCTTGCTGAAAATATACGGAAAGCGAATACTCGTAGTTCAATCTCTAATTAATCTCGATGTTCTGTTCGTATGCTATCGGTATGGCGACAATATACCTGGCACATACAACAACAGCAAGTAGCGGGAGTGAGTGTGATCACGAAAGCAATAAAAACACACGGATTGTTTTTTGTCCATCCCATTTATTATCTTCGCCCTTCCTTTCTCTCTCCTTCCCGGTCGTAACTCAGATCCGGGGTCACAAAGTAGGCTCTTCTCCCTCCTCCCCCACTACGGTTCTTGCCTTGCATTTTTATCGCGAGAAGTTTCCAGCACTTTCTTCCCTCGTCGACTTGCGTCGGATTCCGCCTACCCACGCCACGAAGGCGCTCTCAGCAATTGGTTCCTTTTATTTTTTTCAAATAAAGTAAAAATCTCACCACGGTGGGATTCGAACTTGGGGACCAATGCTAGTAGCCTTTGAAGCTGACCACTACTCTACCGGGGTGACCTGTATGAGTACAGAAAATCCCATACAAAACATTGTCAAGACTTTGGAGGACGCACATTCGCGACGACATATCATTCTGCTGTTGCGGCGAAAATTAATACAACCATATTTTCATGACTGATCATGCAAAACTCCTGAAAAACACCGCTCGTGGCGTGCGTTGTTAACATGGTTTCAGTATGCACCTTATTTTGGCTCGAAGCGACAAGGTATACCTGATTTTGGCTTTTGCTTGTGTGTTTTTCATCCCACAGCAGTGCGCGTCATGAGCTTCGACGTCGATCACTCATAATCATTACACTCCCAGAAAATAAGAAGAAGGAAACCCAGCGGAACCAAGGGAATAAACCTACCGGTACGCTGTCTCAACTCCATTCTGTCCCTACTCCCGGCTTAATTTTTTTTTGCTGCATTGCTGCACATACAAACATATCTGAGTCTAATTCCAAGTCGTTTGTCCCTAAAACGGGAATCCAGTTATAAATGGGATATAACCGTTTTATGTACGACGGCAAAAAAGGTGCCCCACACTAATTTCAAGTATTTTGTGCCCCTTCAATGATTTCAGTTCCGAAGGCGGTTAACTTCGCTCCAAAACTGTTTTTATTTTTTACAATACTAATTATATTTACTGTAGTACGAAAAGTACCCGGTCGGCGCCGCAATAGGGCAGGACCTTCGTGAGGAGGGAGACTATACTTTGCTTTCCTCGCTTACCTCACACTCGGTGGCGGCCAGCGTGGCAGTCCCCTTGACCGGGGTTGTTGTCATTCTTGTTCTTCTTGTTCTTCTCGTAGTGCTACTTGTTGTGATACTTGTCGGCGAAGGCTCTGCCGGAGATGCGCAGCTTGTTGTGGTTGTTGTTGTTGTCGTCTTGTGTCTTGTCGATGAGAGCTCGGACAAACGCAAGCCCTGAGAAGCATCATGACCTGAAACGGACGCGTCGAAAGGAAAAGAGCAGAGGTGGGAAATGGGTTAGTCGCATGTTTTTTTACCTGGTGCTGCTATGTTTAGTGTCGTTACTGAGTTTTTTTGTTACTGGTGTTGTTGTGTTCGCCTCCCTTGCATGTCCAGCTCAAACTTCGATCCCTGACATAGCCGGTAGCAACAACAAACCCCATTTTGTTTTATATTGCAGGGGATCATAGTAAATAGGACCTATCTATGGTACACACAAAAAACTATATATTTACCTATTTTTACGAGCAATATTTGGTCCTGTATACTAGTATTTACTATGGTCCCCTGGAATAGTGTTTCCCCGTTTGTTTGCCGTCGACCACCCCCGCTCATACGTTATTATATCATACGTACCCCAGCTACCTAACTACTGTATTCTTTAACATCGTTGTGTTTACCATCCGACAATGTACAGATACGAGTAGCATGAAAGAGCTTCAACGTTGATCACTCATTATAAAAATCCAGAATTAAGGAAACAAGGGGGGGGCAGGAAACCTATCTATGCACGAAGTCTAACTCCTACTACTGTTGTAGTATGCGCCCCTACTTCCGGCTCAACATCGATTCATTCCACATCTATGTATCTGAGTTACGACTATAATGAGAAAAGAAAGGCAAATGTTATAAGACTGGGTGAGACACAAGAGTATCCCCTTGCAGGTTTGTCTATTAAGCATCCTTGGTGTTACTCACTATCCGTAGAATCAAGCGTAGAAGAGAAGCAGCTTTTACTAATCCCCGAGCCAGATGACATCTGCCCCGGAAGGGCTTACAGTATGTGGCCCTCCGATCTTATAAATACCCCGAATACGAGTGCCATCCAAGCTATACGAAAACGGACCAATTAACTATATGAGGTAATTACCGGCCTTCCAAGCCCATACCATTGCACAAACATATTACAGGGATTAATAAAATAGGCAAGTACAGCTTGTGCCGAGGACTTTTTTTGTTCCTCTCTGTGGTTTTCTTCTTTCGGGGTGCTTTTGAGTTATCAACGTTGAAGCTCGTCATACTATACATACGAAGTACATTATTATTATATCATTTTCCTTCCGACAATGTGCAGGGCATTATTCATTCAGAATGAACAAGCTGACCCAATTCATACATACATACATATTGTCGGATGGCAAGGCTAATGATAATGACCATCAATGTTCCCCGTTAATGCCCTACGGTCAGCGCAGTAACTATAGTATATAGGACAAACTCTAAGCCTAAGCCTAAGCCTAAGCCAATCCGACCCAATCAACCATTATTGGTTAGCATTTTTATAGTGCTACTACTGCAGTAGTATCGCCCCGGTGGTCTAGCAGTTAACCACATCAAAGAAAGACAGCTACTACTATTTAATAAGTAAGGTTGATGTCGGGGGTTCGGCTGTCCGTGTATGATGGAGACTTTTATTCTCAAATGACACCAACTAACTGCTGTCGAAAGCCCCTATTCATATGTATTATATTATATGCACATACGTCGTAGCTTGGCTAGAGTCACAATTCGGCGCGAGTCTGCGAGGAAAGAAAGTACTGAAACTTTCTCGCGATAAAAATGCAAGGCACGTACCGTAGTGGGGAGGGGGGAGAGTGTTATAAGGCTTTGATTGGGTGGGTGATGTTTGTTAACCTTTTACCAGTCAGTACGTTTACCAGTACGTAGCCCAACGGACATGTATAATATGTGCCCTAACAAATGGCGTCGTCGGCGGGACTCGAACCTGCGCCTGCTGCGCGTGAAATCACAATGGGTTTCCATGTGACCCCGGATCTGAGTTACGAGTTCGAAGAGGGAGAGAGAAAAGAAGGGTGAAGATAATAAAAGCAGTAGTGGGCAAACACTTTTAGTGGATCTTCCTAAGGTAGCTAATTAGGCACTCTGATTGGCCAAGCAAGCAACCAGGGTAATCCTTATAACACTCTCCCCCCCTCTGAACGACGGGATATTTGGGACGTCGGTACCGTATACGGCCGTACGTTGACCTACCCGCTTCGTTTCAATACCTGGGGAACTAGGGAGACGAGTTATTTGGGGACGCACGCGCAAGCGTTTCTGAAAAAAGAAACGTTCGAAGTGAGATTCGAACCCGTGTCCTGCCGACGACGCCAAATGTGAGGGTATTACCTACGGAGCTACAGGGGTAAAAAATCGATCGATTACCCAGCCCAGGGTAATCCTTATAACACTGACCACTGGCATAGGGTTCGGGTTCGGGTTAGGGTTAGGGTTCGATCTGAGGGTCACACTACTACTACCAAGACAAAACCCCCATTTTAAAGATCCACTATCACCCTTTGTCCACCCCTCAATAAAAGGGACGGGTTTTGTTTTTTGTGTGCCAACCATTTTCTGGAATAAGTATGGTGGTACGGTACTTTTTCTTTTTTTTTCCATCCCATTCATTATCTTCGCACTTCCGTCTTTCTCCCTCCCTAGTCGTAACTCAGATCCGGGGTCACAAAGTAGGCTCCTCTCCCTCCTCCCCCACTACGGTTCTTGCCTTGATTTTTTATCGCCCAGAGGGTTCAGCCTTCCCAACGCTCGTCGTTTTTCATCGAATTTTGCTAACTCACGCTCTCGCGCTTTCAGCTAGTCAAGATTTTTTGCGAGAAAAAGTCCCTACGAGTATGCTCACGGGGGGGCTCGAACTCGTGACCTTGACGCTAACAAGTTTCGTGGTTACCTGCTAGCCCACCGGGGCGACCGGCTAAAAAAAAACAAACGTAACCTGACAGCCGGAAGGATGTCCCCACCGTCCGACCGAAGCTCTCTACCTGGTACGTATTAGAGGGCTACGAGTACGAGCAGCATACTGGTAATAGTAACCTACGATGCAGCACGTATAATACGTGTACTCGTACTATTAATATTAGTACGAGTATGTATGTACTTTTTCATTTCTTTTTTCCATCCCATTTATTATCTTCGCCTTTCTCGTATTCTCTCTCCCTCTTTAGTCGTAACTCAGATCCGGGGTCACTAAGTAGGCTCTTCTCCCCCCTCCCCACTACGATACTTGCCTTGCATTTCTATCGCGAGAAGATTTCAGCACTGTCTTCCCTCGCCGACTTGCGTCGGATTCCGCCTACCCACGCCACGAAGGCGCTCTCAGCAATTGGTACTGCTTGAAGAATGTGCAACAATCCATGCTCACGAACAAATTCCATACTACAGCAGCAGTACCTGGTGCCAGGTACACGTATTATACTTCGTACAGACGGTATTCTATACGCGCAAGGTTGTTGTCTTTTTTAGTGCTGTCGAAATAACTATTCTTTAAAATGATAGAAGGTCTAGACTTGCTGTCGTGGTGGGGGGTGCTGTGTGCTTCGTTCTGTATGCGTATGTATGTGATGCTGCGATGATAACGATCGATCGATCACGATGATGATGTGCTGCTCTGCTGCGCTGTTTGGACATTTTCTTGTTCTATACCAGGGACCAGGTATATATTACGGCATACTCGTACTGCAATCGTGTAATCGTAGCACCACCACGACCAGTCGATCAATCTATACGGTATACTGTACTGTGATCAAGATAAAAACGCACCCCTAAGGAGGAATTCTCGCACCGAGGTATAAGGAGGCACACACACATACACAGCGAAAATGGTGGCGCTGGGGAATATTTCCTCACTCGATCGCCCGTGTTGTACGGTGCCAGGTGTCTGTCTGGTATGCTTGTCCGTGGTCCGTGATTACAAGACACGCTCCGACAACCAACACTACACGACGACCAGTAAAAAGTAAAACCACAACAAACAGGCAAACAGGGCACCAGGTACCAGGATACCAGAAGGAGCATATACGAACGGTGGTACCGGCACGCAGCAGGTAGAACATTCGTACAGGCTTCAACTATGGAAGTTTTTCGACTAAAACGAAAACTCAAAAGTGGTTCGTACGTACGAGTAGTTACAAAACGTCGGCCAATCAAATTATCCCTTGCCTGTTGCACTGCCTCGTGCCTCGTGGCCTCACTTGTCAAAAGTTATTGCAGTACGATTGCAGTTCTGTCCATGCATGAAGCAGGCACCTGTGAATTTTGTGGGCTGCATGTGGAATTATTTGAGGAGTCACGTGTGATACCCAGGGGCAAGGAAATGAAGGGGGAGAATCTCGGAAACGACGGCGGCGGCAATGATATCCGATTGCACGGACCAGCTCGAGCAAAGAGCTCTGGCAGACCCTCTCGCGGTCGCGGATGAAGATACACCTCGTGCCCTGGATGAGAGAGTACGAGAGCGCAAAACTCAAAACTGACTCGCTGGGTTTGTTGCTAGTTCGTCTCGAAGTTTCGAAGGTTCGGAGTCCGTTTTACGAGTGCATTGAGCGTTGATGAGCGTGCATTGCATCAACTTTTTCGTTGCGCACGCTCTTTAGATTATGCTATAATACAACACGGGCAGAGCGCTGTTGATCACATGTTCCATCACGAGAAGATGAGAGAGATTGTAGGTTTGCGCTGCCTGCTGTAATCTGCATCAAAGGAAAGCAGAGGTTTCTTCTGTATGGATGGGCTCTGTGCGGGCCCGCGAGGAAGTGAGACGTGCATCATACAGCGCAAGCCGGCCCATATTATATGCTAGGGACACCGTGTCTTGTCCTTGCCGAGAGCACATCATAGACTCCATACAGCAGCAAGCTATATTTAAGTGTACAAGTACTCTCCAAAAGCAAAATCGCAAAAAAGCAAAAGCAAGATACCGGATACCGCACAGCCGGTTCGAAAGTTTTTCGGCAACAGAGTTAAATACATCACCAGCGAACAACGAGGCACAGCGGGTGCGGCAAACTTTGCAATTGCGAGAGTCCATTGCCTCCTGTAGGCCCACGACCGAATCTCTGGGCATGTGTGGCTGCACTTTTTAATCCTTGCCGAGCAACACGTGCCTCTCCTCTCCAAACATCCCAAAGCAAAGGCCAGTCGCAAAGCCGCACAGAAATAAGAAGAAGTCGTTTCTCTGCGCGGCCTCTAACCAACTCTCGGTTCAGACGTCTGGCAACAGCAGAGAGAGCAAACGGGATCAGCAGCGGACAACGAACGCGGTGCACAGCGCACATGCATACTTGCGTGTGACCCACCTCCCAATGATGGCGCTCTATTGCCTGGGTCCAGGACCGAGTCTATCGGCGTGGCCATCTTGGTCCTGTCGACCGGGAACAGCAGCAGCAGGTGTTGTGAGTGTGATCACGCGCGGCAAGAATATCTTTTTTTTTCTTTGCTCCCGGGGATATAACGCCCACCCAGCCCAAGTTCAATCTGCCAAATATGATTGGAAACCCAGGGGAATAATAAATAATAGGCGTCAAGTTTCCCACGTTCCCCCCCATACATTTATTGGGTACCAGGATGGAAGTAGTAGTATCAAAGGCACTATCTACTGTCTGTATATATATTGCACATGTATACGTCATGGGTTCAGAATTTCCTTTTGTCACGCGTGCCTGTGCCTGTGCTGTCTACTGTAGTATATGTATCATTCCCAGCGGTGGTGAACCGATCCCCGACCACACATACATATACACATGGTGACGGGACAAGGAAGAGGAAACGGGGGCGAGCGAGGGGAGACATGGAGACCAACCACAGAAGAAAAATATCAGACCATGGTTATCATGTGCGCGGTAAACTTTTAATTTTTGCAGTTCACGAATGGATGCTGGCTGAACTCTCCTATTATTTTCTTTCCACCCCTATGTTTCCTCGTCCTCGTCACCTCTTTCCTCTTGGGACTTTTCAGAGGGGAAAAATAACGACAAAACGTAACGATTAGAGCTATTTAATAGCACCGGCCACTGCGTGATTGGGGGGTAATACACACACATTGATTTGGTGTCCGAGTTTCAACCCACAAGGAGTCGTGCGACACGAGCGCCACATTATCCTACCCGCAGTACTGCTCTGCGCTCTCACGTTGCTCGTAGACGGCTGATAACACCATCAAAGTTAACATTGAGTTGTTCGCTATATCCCTTCTATCCCTTCTATCCCTTAAAAGGGGTCCGAAAGGGGTTAAGGCGAGATGCCATATTCGTACCCAGTACATGCGACACCACTACTAAGAATCATATCTTAAGTCAGGCAGGATGTATCCTTCTCTCTACTACGTGCTTTCAGTATAAAACTAGACACACCTCTTACCTTAGTCCAAAACTGGAGCCTGAAACTCTTAACTCCCATTTTTTTTTCAAGTTTTGCTAAATGCTGTCGTCGCATCTGTATGAACGCCTGAAATATACGCACAGCAATAGTAAAATAAAAGTTGGTGCATACAAGTATAAGTAGGAGATAATGTTGCCACAATCAAACCCCACTCGGGCAAAACAAAGTGCTCCATGTGTTCATATGTTCGTTCTCGCCACCAAGCGAAAAGCGGCGCGCCCCTAAGCGCCTACAGGGACTTACGTATGGACATCGTTTATCGAGAGGGGAGGCCTCCGAGACGCGTCGGCATCGGATTTCCGACACAAATGCATATACCTCATCGGCGTAAACCTACGCGGACCCCCAAGCAGGGGTTCACTAAGGCCAAAAAGTTGATATACTGAAACTGCGCAATTACAAGGCAACGCCGTACACCTCGCCCTTTTACCGCACAAAGGTCCAAATGTCCACGTCGTTTTTAGACATGGATCCTGAATTTTCCACATGTGTTCTGTGAGGCCCTATTGACTCCTTAGTGAAGGGTGTTTTTTTCTCTGATCGCCAGAAATTTGGGATGCCTTAAGGCCCAATAATGGACAAAAACATCAAAATATCTGGTGAAAAAAAAACAATCCACCGTCCGTTAACGGGTCAACAGGCACCCATAGAACACGTGTGCAAAATATTAGGATCTATCTAAACAAAACGGCGTGGACGTCCGATTCTTATAACATTTTACTTTATTCAACTTGAACCAGCCTGTACGTTATCCTGAACGTCGGAGTTTGCCTTCAGCAGCGTATTACACAAACTTGAATTCCGTTACGTCCGAAGGAAGGCGATACATAACATAGATAAGTGCGCAACAACTTCAGCGTCGTTTTTGTAAATGTTGGATCAGTCCCTCCGTTTCTTTTAGCCTCGGCGTTGCCTCACGTCCGTCGACAACGTGGGGTGTATGTAAGTGGTCCTTGCAGCAAAAGCAGAATTCATCAAGCGCAGCGATACATCCTACAAGCTGCAGGAAAATACGTCATAAAATATACTAGAAAGACCTTGATTGAAAACCAGTACTTACTGATGACGGGGCAATATATTTGGTCGGCAGCATAGCACAGAAGTATTGCACCGTCGAGAGGGCACGCAGAAGGTGACTCCCTCCCGCTATTATGTAAAACGTGGTTTGGCCCAGAGGGTCAACAGGAAGAATAAGTCTTGAGTAGGGTTTGGTTTGTGTCCGATGTCATTTTTCCATCAACATTTTTTTTATCGCCTTGCGCGCGGAAAAGGAGACATAAAATATACTGTCCATGTATGTGACGTGAGACATCGCCGCAGCTTTACAAAATGTTAAACGCACGAAAAAGGAAGGGCAGGCCGATGCAAAGTGAAAAACCTTGCAGCCCCTTCGGCATTGGGTACGTCCAGCCCTGCCCTTGCCCCGTATGATACAACCCTGCACAATATATCTGAAACCCCGTCCCCATTCCGGGGCCTGTCTCACAAACCGAAAAAAAATAAAGCTACGATCCATTTCCCTTTCATGTTGACCTCCCACCCCCTCCCCCCACCTCACGTCCGGCACCATTTCTTCCTTGAGCCCCAGTACCCTCTCTCCGCTTCCGCCCTCTTTCTTCGATGCCTGGTTTATACCTGGTGCCCTACTACCGTTGTACTTGTGCTGATTCCAACTGAGCGGGCGCGCGTAACGGCCTCATCGTGAGGGTGGCAGGACAAATTGGCAAAGTAGTAGCTTTTCACATGTGTGTGGCTTGATTTTATTTTGTGGGCGTGGGTGGTGTCAAGGAGACACCAGGTTGTTTGTTGTACGATTCTTGACAATTTCGCAGATGTGGAGGGGGCATTCCCACCCTCGGACGTTTTCTCCCAACCCCCAATGTGATGACAGCTCAGCCCCAGCCCATACGCATAGATCCTCTCCGCAGGCTTGGTTCAGATAGCCACCAGGCACCACCGGGATACATCCCGGTCCCAGCTCCAGCTCCAGTCCCAGCCCAAGCCCTAGCCCCAGCCTAGCTTCAGTACAAGCCCCATCACCGACTTCAGTCCCAGCAACGGCCCCAGTCCCAGCCCCAGCTCCAATCCTATGAGCAGCTGGAAAAATGTGCAGTCGTTGAACACCCCCGCCCCTAACACTACCCATACGGCTAGCCGTGATATCCACGAACTTGCAGGTGGCTTTCTTAACGACGTGGTCGATCTCAGCACTGGAATTGCCAAGCACTGCACCGGGCGCCCTCGGCGATATTTCTGGTGTGTACACGCTGATCGTACGCTGTCATGCCCCGTCCATCGTCCCTGGGGTGGAGCTGGACGACTTCTGCGCCGATGTGCTGCGCAAAAAATCATCGAAACGGCGTACACAATGCGGGACAGAGAAAGGGTGGAGCCTGTACATATAATAACATTCATAACATCCCGAAAAATTTCAACGAACAGAAGAAGCGCGCTGCTTTTACTTGCTTACGTCCAGTGCCAAATTATTATTACTCGTACGATACACCTCGTGCGTATTCTGTGAGGGCAACGGCAACGACATACCTGGCATGTGTTTTCTATTACGGGGGACCACAGTAAACAGCACCTACGGTAAACACAAACCCTATACATTTACCTATTTTCATTAATAATATTTGGTCCTATTTACTATGGTCCCCTGTAATAGCATCGCCGTTCATAATACGGACAACACAGGTGTGCGAATGGATGGTGCCGAGTGCCTAGTACCGCAATACTCTCAGGACCAGAGGGCATTGCTGTGGTTTACACCTGCCGTGGACTGGTCTATCCTTGCTAATACATGATTACGTGAGGCGAGGTGGTGCTGTCGATAACAATACACAATCAACAGTATGCCATGGGGTTTCAGGAGAGGGCTTCTTTGCTGATCCGCGCGGTCAGCAAACTGGCGCAGCACGAACCTATACCCGGTATAGAGCAGCGAGGACGCGCCTAAAAGGGGCCGCGTGGGTTGATAGGTGCGCCCACAAGTGTGACTGCACCGACGCTGCCGTCGAAAACGTCCTGAATATTAGTTGTGACTTCGTGCATATAATATGATGCGACGAGTAGGCCAGGGATTTCTTGGGGACTTGGTGCGGCTATCGGTACAGATAAGAAGCTTCCTAAACGCGGTAGGTGCAAAAGGACGAGCAAAACCTCGTGCAGTTTTCCGCTATTGACGTCTTTGCTTTCCCTTGCCATGCGCACGGCTCAAAGTCCACCACAGCATGCCTACACGGATCATTGGCTAATCCCTAATCCTGCTTCAAGAACGCCGTCTTCGCACGTGTTCGTTTCCACCACCACCCCGCTCCTCCCCCCCGTTCTCCTCGCCCCAAGTGCGCACCGTCTGTCCGAGGACGTCAAGCAGTGTATGCACAACCAATGTCCGAGGGCACGGCAGAATGCTTGCATCTAAGTCCAGGTCAACCGGCAGAGTTGTCAGCGACATTCGCGCCACTCCATCACAACTGTACATGTATATATAAATACGGGGAAACTTACAGTAGAAATCGGAACCAAATATGGTGTCCAAACGTAGGGGGGTACTGCTGCACCTGGTTCTTGGGTCTATCGCGGATTGTGAATGCTCTTGCCCCCCCCGAAATACGTGTTCTTGCGGGGGAACATACTGCACATACCGTAGAAATCATACCCAATAATCGCAAGTGAACTTAAAGGCGTACATCGATTTTGGGCCCATTGTGGGTTATGATTATTCTTCTTACCCCATTAGCCCCCCCTACCCCCCACTTATGGGTTGGGTTGGCGTCGCCTGGCGACGACGCTGTAAACATGCCTCTCACTGCGTGAGCTAGACAACCAGGGTACCGTTTTTTTTTTCTTGATTTTTTTGGCGGTTACCCAAGGCTGGCGGTCGAGTAGATCATTTGTGCGGGGTTGATAACCTCATCTCCGCACAAGGGGAATGATCGTATCACGTAGTGTGATATGGTAAGGCATTCGTGAGGCAGATACATAGTGCTCCCATTGCTGTCTCAGGAAATAGCCGCACCAGACATTAAATTAACTCATTGAAGCTGTCATCCATATGCAAGTCCGCCTGACAAGCGGTTATTAGTAGAATGCAGCTCACCCTTCATGCGACTCGCCCAACACCTCACGGTGCTTCGCGCTTTGTGCTAGCAATGTCTGCCTGGTCGGTGAAAACCCGACATGCTCCGTCCCGGCATTATAGTGATGCGAGGGTCTATGATCATACGACTACGGCCATGCATGAAAATGAAGTACACCCCTCTCCCCCCCCCGTGATAGTTGTCTGCCTGGTGGGTGAAAACCCAACGTGCTCCGTCCCGGCATTGTAGGGATGCGAGGGTCTATGGTCATACGACTACGGCCGTGCACGACATGAGTACCCCCCCCCCGTGATAGTTACGATAACTCTGCTTTCTCACCCGTCCCGCTGCCGCAGCACGCTCTCTCGCTCAGCTCGCCCGGTCCTACGCTGCACTCATTGCCTCCAATGCCCTCGCATGGCCTCTAATTGTAGCGCTTCCGCCTGCAGCGGTACGTAGTCACAGTAGGTATGGGTGGGCGTTGTCAGGGATATATACCTCTGGTGGTGCGCCGTCATGACAGAGGGCCTGAAGGTCGCCAGGTCTACGTACTATGCAGAAGGTTTTTACTTACGTACGTACAACCGCTTGTTTAGGTACGGTTGGTACAAATCGACACTACAAGTAGTTACCTTTGCTCGTGAGATTTATGAAACAGCCGTTGTAATCAGAGATGTCGGATTTTACCACATGACGTCGTTATACATACCGAGGTCGTTCAGCGTCAAGTAATTGGTCTGCGCCGCCGCAACTACGTAACGTCCACTTTCCCTAAAAACAAAAGGTCATAAAGTGCTATATGAAAACCCTGCATTTTCTCCCCCGGGCAGCTCCTGGCTGCCACATTGGAACACAGAACTTTCTCTGTGGCCCTGCGATCTGCCGCGACACGACTTGGGTACGACCCAATAAGTCTGAACACGGCGAGTGTTCGCGATACATTCGACCCCTTCATCGATATCCCCGATATATAACCAGGCAGGCGTTTACAACAATGAATTGACGTGGCACCTACAAGTCACACATTTTAAAGGTTCAGACAAATAAATAGGTTGTTCCCCACTTGTTTTTGGAGATACCTGCCGATCCTACTCGTAGGGGGGATGTCTCTTAGACGTCCCCTGTTTTTGCGGTAGTTACCCGTGCGCGTAAGGATGTACAGTTGTAACACAAGCATGTTCTCCAAATATAAGGTGCCAATGATCCCGGCTTGCGGTATCACCCCCCTCTGTTGCCTGGGTGGGTGTGCCAATAATATCGGATATTATCCATCGTACTGCTATCACCCCCGCCGATACCACCCAACCACGAGAAACCACCACCCGGTGAAAAACAAAGAAAAACGTGAGTAAAGCATGTTCATTCTCACCGGGGTAGGGTACATCAGATACCAACCGAACCACAGGAAACCACCCCGGGTGATTAAAAAAAACTTGAACTACTGTAAGTATCACCCGGGGTGCTTTCTTACGCCAAAGTACGGCATTAACTTAAAATCGGAGAAAACGCCTAACATGAAGCACGCCTCGGCACTACAAAACTTCCCTGCACCGACCCGCGGCTTTCCTATACCCTCTACCGCAGCCTCGCCTTCTGCTGTAAATAGTAAATAGCGCTTGGTATTTGATGCCGATACACCAGTAGTATATGTACATATCATACTCGTACATGCCCTATTTCGCTATCGTATGTTACCCCTTCCAACCCCTCTTGAACTTTGCCGCCCGTACCGCCGTGCTATCCGACTTCAAACGGGTGTATTTACGTATTTACCTTTGAAGGTGTCGTCCCAGCAAAATGACAGCACAAGAGCGAAGCAGCGCTGTGTTGTCCCCCTTCGCTATTGCTGCACCAGCCACAGTATTACTGCTACTGCTGTGTTGGGTCACACGAGAACATGCTGATGCGTACCAGGTACTGCGGTACTGCTGCTGTACAGATATATATATGTCTCTGATGGCTGATGGGTATGATCTCTCCCAGCAGCAGTGATCCACCTTTGGGTTCGTAGCTATCCCTCATCTATTGGAATCAGAACACGTTACCCATCCAGCTACAGCAGCAATGCAAGGTAGTGGCGTGCAGCAGTGCTGTGTTGCACCCCTTCCCTATTGCTGCACCAGGTACATATGCATGTAGTGCTACTAGTGATGTGCTGTGTCCCACGAGAACATGCGTATACCAGGTACCGATTTGTGCCACAGGTACTCCTCCTGTACCAGCTATCTCTGATGGGCTCATGGGTATCATGTCTTCCAGCAGCAGTGATCCACCTTTTGATACCAATATTTCAAATCCCTTATCTATCCTAAATCGTAACGTATTGCCCATCCAGCCACAGTAATGCAAGGTAACGGGGTAGACTATAGACTCACATCCTCAGCTTCCCCGACAAGTCCACAGCACCGAAGCCCTGGAGAGGTGAGACGTGTAGCCTCATAATTCCTCTATTTTTTATTTTTGTTCCCGCAATCTGTATAGCAGGGTTTCGATTGGTTCTAAAGGCGTTTTCATGTATGACGGAGATTGTCTAGCGGAGACGTCGATGCTCATCATGATCATCCATTTTTCGTGTGCTGCTCGTACGATCGGTGCTGGCGTATTCGCCGATTCGCCGTAGTCAACGAACCAAAGAGAAAAGGGCGTATTGGTCATGACCCCACTGGCTACCAGAGGCTTGGGGTTGGGCTTGGGGCATTGCTCGTACTCTCCGGGCGCGGTTTTCAACACAACTTGCTGTCCGAACTCCAACGAGCTTTCAACGAGATCCGCAACACCGAACGAAAGAGAGACATGCATCGGCACCCGTGAATCAGCGGAGTCAGGAGGAGAGCAGTCGTGTGCTGCGGGGCGAAGTGCTGATCAAGGAAGCCGACGCGGAGGTCTCCGGTGAAGCCGTCAATATGTATGATACTTATACTTCCCAGAGTGCGAGCGCTTTATTTGGCTTGGTGGGTTGGTTGGCGTGCCTGCCTTTAGTCCTTTCGGAGCATTTCTCCGGGAAGGGTAAGCGCTCGCACATCACGCTCAAGGGCTGCTTCGGGGAAGATGCGACAGAGAGGTCTTCTTCGGCGAGCACGTGAGTGTGACTGTTGCCTGTTGCTGCTGATGGTTGTAATAATACGGGAATACGTCGTAGTGATGTTATTTTGTTGCTAGAGCAATATTTTGATGTTGATGTTGTAGCTGTAGGTGGTGGTGGTGGTGGTACATATGAGTAGTGGGGTGGTGGGGTGGTGTGTTCTTGTTGCTGCTGTTTTGTGTTGATACTGATATACCAGGTGTGTAGTTGGTGGTAGTGGTGCTACTGCTGTTGCTGTTGGTGTTGGCTGCTGCCGCTAATGTTGTTGCTGTTGCTGGTCTTGCTCTTGCCTTTTTCCAGGTGGCAACAGCAGTGGAGCCCGCGCAGAGCTCCAGTAACAGGCGCGTGGACGCTCAGTCGGCGGCGATGAAGGAGCTTGGGGAGGTGAGGTGGGCTAGAGAAGGGCTGAGGGGGGGGATGTGTTTTCGAGTCACGGTTTTGGGGGTGGTGAGGCAAACAGCGGAGTGAGGGGGTGCGGGTAGGGCAGGAGGGTTGGGTGTGAGGGGTGCGGCGGAGAGAGAAGAAGGGAAGGGAGGGGGGGGGGCGGGGTGTACTCCATATTTATAGCATGGCCGATAGTCGTATTGACTCATACGACCCTCGCATCCTGCCGTACAATAGCCGGCGACAGAGCCATGTGCGGCTTCACGACCAGGTAGATACTAAGCGCGAAAGCGCGTGAGGTGTTGGCCGCGAGTTAACAAGGGACGTGCTGTGAACTGATCCTACTAAGAACCGCTTGTTGAGGGCGGAACTTGCATATGGATACATCTTCAAGAGCTTAATTTAGTTTTCCGTGTCACTCGCGCGCAGCTATAATCCAGACCGAAGCCAATGGCGCAGTATTGACGATTACCTTATGGATATGTAACTGCCTTCTTGTGCGGTGCCTTACCCATACCCAAAGCCCAACCCTACGAGTACATTACCCGGTACGGTTTATATAAATGTTGTTTTTAGAGACAGCACACCTTACGGGGGGGAGGGGGGGGAGCGGGGGAAGGTCTACGGTAGATAGGCACACAGAGATAGACACCCAGACAGACAGAGAGAGACAGAGGCAGTGATCGAGAAATGAAGAGAGGGAGGGAGGGGAAAATATAGAGCAAGGCGGATGATCCATTAGCGTGGATCGAGCGAGCCCTTCTTTTTGCGTACGTATTATAGTCTCTTCTGTTGTCTTCGGTCCTCTTCGCTTCGTTTCTCTCCCTGATCACTGAACGACTTGACCCCCCGATGAGTACCCCCCCCACCCGCCCCTGTAAATATTATATATTTATTTATAGGTTGGGTTGGCGTCGGTTGGCGACGCTGTAAATCGAGCCTCTCACTGCGTGAGCTAGACAACCACGGTATCGTTTTTTTGTGGCGGTCACCAAGGCTGGCGGTCTTGTTCGGTCATTTGTGTGGGGCTGAGAACCTCAACTCCGCACAAGGGGAATTATCGTATCACGTAGTGTGTATATGGTAAGGCACCCACGAGGCAGATACATACGTAGTAATACCCATTGCTGTCTCTGGAAGTGGCCATACCAGAAATTAAATCAATTCATTGGAGGCTGTCGTCCATATGCAAGTTCACCTCAGAGGCGGTTCTTAGCAGGATGCAGCTCACCCTCCATGCGACTCGCCCAATACCTCACGGCGCTTGGCGCTTGGTGCAAGCAATGTCTGCCTGGTTGGTGAAAACCCAACGTGCTCCGTCCCGGCATTGTAGGGATGCGAGGGTCTATGGTCATACGACATCGGCCGTGCACGACATGAGTACCCCTCCCCCTCCCCCCACCTCCTTACAGTAGTAATATTCACGACTTGGCCCAGCTTTGACACAATGATGTGTACGCGTAGTCCACACGAACTCCTTGTTGCATATCATCCATCCAGAGGAATTTCCCATGCGGTGGAGGGGTTGTAAGGTTCGGGTTCGTATAGGGTAAAAGGTAAAAGGTTTGCAGTCAAGTGCTTTTCAGCCATCTTTTATAGCTGAGCCAAGCCCCCCTCAGTCAAAAGCAGTTTTCAACCGTTTGGTGAAGATGGCCAAGTTTTGAACAGCCCCCCCCCCTCACTACCCCCCCCCCCCCCCTTCTGTTTCAGCGAACAAGTGATATCATGGAGAGGCTTATAAAGCGCGGTTATTTTACGGCGTGCGCTGCCGAAAGACGCCGCGGACAGCAACGTCTCGACCGGCGGTATCCAGGAGTCCAGCTTCCGCGATGCGCAGGCGGGGGGGGGGATGCTCGACGCCGAGGGGAAGGGCTTGTCGCAGCTGCGGCTCTGCAAACAGGGCCCAAGGCTTGGACGGCCTCTGTCTCGGCCGAGCGTGATGCAGGTGGGGTGGTTCCTTATTCTTTTAGCTGTGGAGGGAGGGCGTTGGTTGGGGGGGGTGGAGGGGGAGGGGAGGAGGGGTGTCTTTTGGATTCAGGATGGCATGCCGAAGGAGCGCAGCCGGTGGGTGTAACCACAGCTAGCTTTGCTTGTTATATGCATATGCTGTATGTCGTCTGGGCGGCGGGAGGGGGGGGGCGCTTCGTTTAGTTTGGAGCGTTTGATGGTTCAGTGTTGTTGCTGATACGCATTGAATTTCCCCCCACAAGTGGCCTCTTTGCCCCCCCCCTCCGGCTTTGAGAGTGTTTTGTCGACCCTCTCAAACTAAAATCACCCCAACCCCACCTCCCCCCTCCTCCATCTCTTCCAAGCCATACAGTAACTGTCGGTAACACCCCGTCGCTCGGTGCCTATATATATACAGTTCAGCTGAATTCGGCGCAATATAAAGCATGAGTGCCTTACAAACGACAGCTATACCATATATTGACCAAATCAGAGTTTTGTGGGGGACGTCTAGACTGCTTTTTCTCTGTCTCACAGTCTGTGACCACGTAATCTGTATCTCTCTCGTACGTACGTAGGATGAAAAATGAGGACATTGGCTGTTCTGTAATCGTAGGGTAGAAACATCGGTTTCATGCGAAGACAAACGCTGCGTGTGCTGATGCCGTTGTTGTTGTTGTTGTTGTTTTGTTTTGTGAAAACACACGTACTACATAGATCTTTAGAAGATCTTCTAGAGACAACTTCCTAATATAGAGCTTTGGAGCTCTGAAGGTGTCGACGTGCAACGGCTCAACAATGTCGCCTCCTCCTCCCTCCCTCCCGTCCGCTCCCTGCCCCCCGCGCCCCACCTTCCCCTCCCACTCTTCTCGCACCCCTTGCCCTCGCCTCTCCGCCCCCACCGCCCGCCTATCCCCGTCCCCCCACCGGTCGCCCCCCACCTCCCCACGTCATTCCCCCCCTCCCAGATGTGATCTCTCCGAACGGCTCCGCGGGCCGACTTCGTACCATTGTGCTACCGGCTTATTGCCTACCGACCTTCGATCCATCGTTTTTTTTTCAAGCATACTGTATGTTTTGAAAAAACTAAAAGAGTGGTGATAAAAAGCGCGGGAGGTTCAGGAGCAGTCTCAATTTAGGCGGGGCGTGGTCAGGGCTCAGGCCGTCATCCGCGGCTACCTGTCTGCCTCGCTCCAAATCCCGAGCGCCCTTCCTGTAGGGCAACCAGGAGACAATTGCGGACTGCGTGCAGAAGAGGCGTGATTCACCTGGGGGGGGGGGGAGGGGGGCTTTCTCCTTTTTTTTTATAAAAAAATTTAAATGAAAAAAAAGGAAAGGGGCGGGGGGAGCTCAAGGATTTTCTCCTCGGGGATTTTTCATTTGTTTTTCTGTTGTTGGGTGATTGTTGGATATGGTATTTCCCGATCTGTTCGTAGTCGAAACACAGGGGTGGGCCCATCTAATCTGCGTGCTCGTGATTTGATTGGACGCGGAGGCATGATTCGCCGGAGGGTGGAGGGGAAGGAAAGTCGGGGAGGATTTTTCTCGTCGCAGCTGTTTTGGTGGACTTTATGTTTTGCTGCAGTAGTATCTCTCGTGGTTTTTTTATCGCTAAGAACATCTCGGTGTGTTGTTATCAATAGTTACAACACAGGCAGGGGTGGGTACCTTAACCGATCTTCGCACTCGTGGTTTAGTTGGGATGCGGTTTTCTGTCTCTGTAGGCGTTGTCAACCGGATGATAAACGGGATAGGGTTACTTTATACTTGATATATGTTTTGTTTCGTTTTGTTGTGATGTGATGTGATGTTTGCAATTAGCGCGGCGTTTCGAGTTTGGATTTGGTTTGGAGCTGTTGGTGGTTGTCTCGAATGTGCCTCTTTTTTGTTTTTGGTGTGGGGGCGGAATCGTCCCTCTCTTTTTCAGAGTAGAGGCGGGGGGAAAGGGGTGTACCTTGAATGCGCCGAAGAGCCGGCCAGCTGCCCGGCCAAGCGCCACATGAGTGCACCCCTCCCGCGCACGACCTACTATGATGAACCTAGTGACTCCGATGTGTTCGACGGGTTCGTCGAACTGGAATGCACCGAAGAGCCGGCCAGCTATCCGACGGACCGAGAGATTGAAGATGCGTTGTACGATGACACGAACAGTCCAACAGATAGCGACTATGATGGCGAGTCTTACCTGGCTGCCGTCGTTGCCCTTCCGCAGCCAGGTAAGCCTCGCCATCAGAGTCGATGTCGGTTGGACTGTCGGTGTCACCGTGAGATGCATCTTCGATCTCTCGGTCCGTCGGGTAGCTCACCGACTCTTCGGTGCGTTCCAGTCCGACAAACCTGTCAAACAGATCCGGGTCGCTAGATCCATCGTCGCAGATCGTGCGCGGAGGGGGGGGGGGGTGTACTCGTGTCGTGCATGGCCGTAGTCGTAGGACCATCGACCCTCACATCCCTACAATGCAAGGGCGGAGCACGTGGGCTACCCACCAACCAGGTAGACATTGCCTTCTCCAAACGCGAAGAGCCGTGTGGCGTTGGGCGAGTCGAGGGGGGGGGGGGGCGGGGGGGGGGAACGCGTGGGGCGAGGCGAGGCAGGGGAGTGGGAGGGAACGAAGGGAAGTTAGCTCTGAAGTACACGTAAGAACTAAGGACAAGGAGACGAGAAGTGCCTACTTTTGTTTATCCGAAGCTACTGGATGCAGGGAATGTTTTCTAAACATTACATTTCTTGCCGGGTGTGTAACTACAAAATATCCACACCCTTTCCACATTTTGCGCATGCAGGCTTTAATTAGAGTCTGCTACGTATTTATTTTCGGGGCGGGCATTATGAATCTCAAACCTCATCCATATACGAGCTGGGCCAGCCGTAAAACGGATAAAGCTTTCTCGAGTCGTATCTCGTGAATCAATTCAAATTAGGCTACACAAATTGGGAGCACTAACCCTGACACACCACTGCTTATGCAAAACAAAATCGTATATGAAATTTTTCTATACGAGTTTTTTTTCCAGACTCGATCTCGCCGAGATATCCGCAAAAACTCAAAAACACCGACTTTTTGACACAAAAATCGTGTAGCAATCGCCGTTTTGAATCTTAATGAAACTTGGTGGAGACAGTGCTGGAGAAACAAGGAGAAGAGTGATGGAAGTCTCGTTGCCAAATTCGCAACCCATCAAGAGATATTACCAAAAACTCGATCCCCTACATTAATCGAGTAATTATGAAAAAATGGCGTTTCTGCGATGCCCCGCTCAATTTTGATAATTTTGCACTAGATGTTTAACCCCGGATTTGAATCGCGCGTTCAAAGGCATTCACCTTCGGCCCTATTTGTTTTTTAGTTTTTTTTTACCTGTTTTGTTCTCTTTTGTATTTTTTCGGGTTGTTGGATCGGTCATATCTCTTGGAAAAAAAAGAAGAAAAAGCATACTCGTAGGGCCAAAGGTCAACCTGTCGATGAGTGCATGAACTACACCGTGTTAAAAAATCAAAGTCCAAATTCGTAAAATTGATGGGGACATGGCCAATCCGACGTTTAGACCGTTATATGGCTGGCCCAGCTCGTATAGCTCTGAAACTTGCCCAGCACCAGGGTATGTTAACGTTACACCTTGGGAGGCATTGGGGTGTGCAGAACATTATATTTATGTATATATATCAGGTATACACCCGGTTTGCCATTAAGCGTCGCGCTAGATGAAGGGAGACTGCGAACTCGAAATCTTGGGGCGTAAAACACAAGGATAATAGCAAATAAACCGTTGTTGGCATACAATGTATACGACTTCAACTTGAAGTGCTTGTCATTCTAGGCTGAAAAGCTCTTACGATGGCCACCGGTTAGGTATGTTGTTGGGCGGCTATTAAATATTGAATATATTATAGTCGGGGTCGTGGTGAACACATCTTGTCGTATATACATATACTGGAATGTAATTACAGCAGTGCAGTAATTGTTTCTTGACTATGTACCAGGTATATATACGCTTTCTGTTAAGGAAACAAAACAAACACTAATGAATGTAAGCATGTGTAAACGTGAACACATTCTCCGCGATGTTTTAGCTGTTCTTCGTCGTAGGCCCCCATTGTTTCCGCCCGAAAATAAAATTACCATTATTATCGCCAATTACACTACAGTATGTGCTGCATCTGTACCGTATTGTAGGTCCTATTCACTATTTACTACCAGGTATTTACTATGTATGGTCCCCCGTAGTACGCACGTAACACGGTGCGTTCGGCATGGTATGATATGTAGCGCGAAAGCGCGATGATGGTGTTCTGGTATCCCCGTACCCCTCTATTTGATATGGGGACGTTAATGGTTCTTTCAAAAGAGAGTAGCCGATTTCGCCTGTTATTGTCAGGAGACATCAGGGCGAGGCAACAATATATACCTGTAACTTCCAACGGGGGTGTTGGGGATGTTGAGGCAGAACACATACGAGTAGTGAGTGCTCTGTGTCGTGGTGGATAGGTGCATGGGTGTCCTGATGCGGGTTACAACGTAAACATGTTTTTCACAGAAACTAGCAACTGATGTTTGAGTTTGAATTGATCGAGGACCGAAGACGGAAGACCTTCGGACAAACGTTCGGGGGGGGTTTCCACAAGAAAATAGAATTTCATTTTTTTCAAGCGGGTGCGTTTTATGCCTACAACAAAATCGAACCATATTCGCTGCCGTGGGGGTTGGTGTTCGTGAATTTGTTGGAGGTAGGAGCTTCGGCCGAATCTTCGTGGAGTAAGCGGAGCCTACAATAATAATAGCAGCTGTGGCAACAGCAGTCATACATGCGCACGACCGAAGATTCCCACGAGTGTATCTGTGCCGCCGTCACTCTCATTCTCCGTGCGCAGTGTGGAAAGCACTCTCAATCCTTGACCTTGCGCCTGATTTCCATCGTTCACAGCGCTGCTGCTACGATACCTTTTAGGCCTCGCGCGAGCCGGCGACCGGAGGCCGTCCAGGTCGCCGACGAAGCACCCTTGTATATTACACATTCTACCCTGTGCGACTAAAGACCGCAGCTAGCGGTGGCAACAGGAAACAGCGATCTCTACCCCTCCGGTGCCTCCTCCCCGCCTCCCGCCTTGAAGAAAAACAGCGTAAAGAAATACGATTGAAGCAAAACCGGCGAACATCTCACCTTCAACAGTCGGAGCGCGAATAGATATACAGCAGTACATTTTACTCGTAATTGCACCCTCCTACATTTCGGAGCTGATTCACACCACACCTGAGGCACTATTTGCACAAGAAAAACCCAAAGGGTTACCCCCCCCGAAAACCACTGCTTGAAACGAAGGTTTATCTGCAGTAGTAAAGTGGCTAACCCTGCCGCGCTAACCCTGCCCGCCCCAGGCCGACGCCACAGCAAAACAAAAGCGAGAGAAAGGGCATACAAAAGGAGTTATAAACAAAATTAGCGAACGTCTCACCTGCAACATTCGTACGCGTAGCGCGATCAGATATACCGGTGCAGCTAGTAGTCGTAACTGCAACCTACCCACAGTTCGGAGAAAGCTGATTCACACCACACCACACCCCGTTTGGTTGGGTTTATTTGCAGAAGTACAATAAATGGGGCTTTCCCCCCCCCCCCCTCCCAAAACATAAAACACTGGTTTAAGTTAGCTGCAGTAGTAAGAAAAAGCTAACCATTCCCCCCTGAGGCCGCTGCCACAGCCAAAAAAGTAGAGAAAGGGCATGGAAGTTAGTGTGAAACTGACCAACAATCTTACCTACAACATTCGCATGCGCAGCGCGATTAGGTATACAGCTACAGTACCCACCCACTCTTTCGGAGAAAGCTGATTCACACTACACCATACCCCACTAGGGGCATTATTTTCACAAGAAAAAAACAAAGGGTTACCGCCCCCCCACATGCTTCGTCCCGGCATGGTAGGGATGCGAGGTTCTATGGTCATACGACTACGGCCACGCATGAATGTTGAGTACAATCCTCCCCCCCCCATCCCCAAACACTGGTCTAAGTTATCTGCAGTAGTAGTGGTAAACAAAAAGAATGAGGCGACAGAACCCCTCCCCCCTCAGGCCGCCGCCACAGCGAAGAACAGTAGAGAAAAAGGCATGGAAGTTACGGTAATACTAGACTGACCAACATTTCACCTACAACATTCGTATGCGTAGCGCGATTTGGTATGCAGCTAGTACTCGAAACTGCGCCAATCTATATCTCGGACAAAGCTGATTAACACCACACCACACCTGAGGCACTATTTGGTTGGTTTCATTCGCAGAAGTAGAATAAACGGGTCACCGCCTCCCCTCCAAAACCAACCATACCGCTTGGAATCAAGATTTATCTGCAGTAGCAGGAGGGTTAACCCTGCCCTTCCCTTCCAACCCCGCGCCGGCGCCAAAGCCAAAATGTAGCGAAAAGACATGGAAGGTGTGCATGGGTCTACTTGATTGGCAGAGCTTATATCGGCATTTACAAGCACAATGCCAAGTAAAAGGGTGCACACATCCCGCCACTCACCCGTCTTCCGCTGCTCACCACCACCACAATCTCCTCCTCGTTCTCTCTTCATCCATTTTTTCACAAACAACGTATCGATCGCCCTCTCCCCCCCCCCTATTTTGTACTGGGGCATCTACTACTGTATGTAGTTGTTCCCTTTGTCTGTGCAGCTCTTCGCCCCCCCCTCTCCGCCGGAACTGCACAACTATTCAGTTTACGACCCCCCCCCGCCCCCAACCACGCCCTCTCCATATTTTGTGGGTTCAGAGCTTCGTCCATCCTTCCCAAAGTATGATCACGCGGTTCCTCCTATATACGTAATAAGTACGTACAGTAACCCCTCGCGCTGCCCCTCCCAACTTGTTTTTTTTTTGTGGGTAAACTTGGTGTTTGTTCGCCACTCGGCCATTGCCGTTCATGGCTGATGACACCACGGAACAAGCACGCAAACGCCTCCCATACACATGACATCATGGCATCATATCAACCAACGAGAGTAGGCGAGTGATGCCATGCCTTGAGATGGGCGAGATACCACGCAACGAGACGAACTCGTGCCATAGGGAGCGTGTTTATTGCCTACTCTGTGGTATCGACCAAACAAAGGACAATAACGGGCGAATGACGAGCGTTTCCAATTTGTACAAGAACAAAAAAAAACATTGTCGGGAGAGGGGGGGGTGTCACATGAAAAAAGGGGGCCTACGTTACAATCCTCGGAGGAGAGAAATGGAAAGAACGAAGAGTGGGGTGGGAAGTAGCGACAACATGCGACATAATGCTAAACACGCAAACGTTGGAGGGTGGGAGGGAAGGGAGGGGAGAACCGACCTCATTCGCCTCGTGGGCGAGCCGTCGCCAGCCGGTGACCGTCACCACCTTCAAAAACAATTATCAAGTCTCGCCCCCGTGATAGCATGAGTACCATCGTCATCATCACCATCATCAACATCGTCATCGTCATCACCATGATCACCATCGTCGTCATCATCTTCATCATCATCATCACCACCATCATCTTCAGGATCATCCTCATCATCATCAACATCATCATCATCACCATCATCGTCGTCATCCTCGTCATCATCCGTCCCATGACGCGATATTTCGAAGCATTCTTAATCTGAAAGCGTCCCGTTCCTTTAGAACGGCTTGGGTAGGGATGGGGCGGTTGCTCCACCAGGGCGGGTCGTGCTCGGGCGCGACGTCAAGTTCACAGTCGCCGCCGCCGCCGCCGCCACCACCACCACCACCAATACCCACCACCACCACCAACACCAACACCACCAACACCACCATCAACACCACCACCAACACCACCACCACCACCACCACCACCACCACCACCACCACCACCACCACCATCACCACCACCACCACCACCACCACCACCACCTCCAGCAGCACCTCCAGCAGCAGCAGCAGCACCTCCAGCAGCAGCAGCAGCACCACCACCACTGACGGGGGGGTGGGGGGAGGCATTAACATCAGATAGGGGAAGCAGGCGGGAAGGAAGTACTGTTAGCGCTGAAAAGGTGCTCGACCAAGGCGACGAAAAACAACGAAAAGTGGCTCTAAATCTCGCGGACAAAAAGTAGTACAGTAGGCAAATCCGGAGAGTTCATGCATGACTTAGCGCGTGTATATGTTAGCGCAAACAAGAGAATGTACCGAAATCGTTTTGTTTTTACTGTTAATATGTGTTTCAAGCTATTCTCCGTACTTCATTTGTTTACGTTTTTTGTGTGTTTTTTTTGTAAATAGCATTCCATTCGTTCTTTGTTTTTTTTCCAAAGTATTGGGTTGATCTGTGATTTCACTGAAATGTTTACCTGGTATAAGGCATATTGCTATTTCGTTTGCCATATGTCAATTTGCAGCTGTTATTTCAATCATAGCCCCCAAAACAAACACCTATCAACCATACCTCAATAACTTGACCAAATGGTACCAATAGTAATGCAGTCCGCTTATGAATGCCTTCAACGACTCGTAACCGACGTTTCATCGATTTAATCTGAAAGGGGTGACCTTTACTCGTGCCTTTCAATCGAGTATAACCAAGTCAAGAATGTCTCCAAACTGTGTTCCCCTTTCTTCATGGAAATATCGATACACCTCATACATAAAGATGCTTCGCTGCGTACATGGTATTATTGTTTTTGTTTGAATGTTTTCCAAGCGAAAAAACAGCAATCGTCTTTTCATCAAAAATAAAAAAGAAAGCGCCCAACTCTCAGCGTCAAGGCTGTTTTCAATACGTAGAGACGTTTCCGATTCGTTTTTGAAAAAATAAGAAATAAAACGGTCGTACGATATCGAAATAGATCGTATTCGCGATCAAAACACCATAATATGCTACGATCTGGGACATATGTTCGCGATCTCGGTTTTCACCCACCGCGAATATAATCAAGATTCTACTGTAATTGCACTAAAAAAATTACAGAACTGGCGACCCCCCCCGCCCCCGCCCGCGTACAAACGCTGGACGAACACGGTAAGCCCCATTAACCCCCTGGCCTCATCCCCCCCCCCCCACACACACACTCGCGCAAATCCTTGGAACCTCCTCACTCACCCGTTCGCGTCGGCCGTAGCGGGGGCGGCCGTGGGGGCAGCAGCGTTGGCGGCGCGGGTAGCTCGGCGCGGTCTAGTCGAAGAGGAAGTAGCGCGGGTGGCCGCGGGGGCAGCAGCGTTCGCGGCGCGGGTAGCTCGGCGCGGTCTAGCCGAAGCGGCGGTAGCGGGGGCGGCCGCGTGGGCAGCAGCGTTGGCGGCGCGGGTAGCTCGGCGCGGTCTAGCCGAAGCGGCGGTAGCGGGGGCGGCCGCAGGGGCAGCAGCGTTGGCGGCGCGGGTAGCTCGGCGCGGTTTAGCCGAATCGGTGGTAGCTGGGGCGGCCGCGGGGGCAGCAGCGTTAGCGGCGCGGGTAGCTCGGCGCGGGATAAACGGAGCAGGGGTAGCGGGGGCAGGCGCGGTGGCAGCAGCGTTGGCGGCGGGGGTAGCGCGGCGCGGAGTAGCCGGAGCAGGGGTAGCGGGGGCGGCCGCGGGGGCAGCAGCGTTGGTGGCGGGGGTAGCGGGGCGAGGGATAGACGAAGCCGGAGCAGCGGGGGCGGGCGCGGCGGCAGCGGACGTCGATGGGCGGTGACCCGCCGGGTTGGTTGCAGTTCCCTGCAATCAAGAGTGGTACGTAACAGCAGCAGTGACAAAAAAGGCGATGGGAGAACGGGAGTAAGAAAGAGAGAGTGTCGGGACGACTGAGCGTGGGTGTACGAACTGTGTGCGAGCATATATCGCGGTGAATCGATCGTTTGTTTTTGATGAAATGGCCGTCTCCAAACAAAAGGAGTTCCAGGAAAAAAGTCCGCCTACATATCCTGATGATCGCGTTAACACTACGGCCATGCCACCCGCACAGAGCACACAGCACGGTAAGGCAAGGCAAGGCAAGACAAGGCAAGGCAAGGCAAGGCAAGGCAAGGCAAGGCAAGGCAAGGCAAGGCAAGGCAAGGCAAATCAAGACTAGATAAGGCATCACATACGCACACCTCACTGCGGTAGATGACATGACGCTCAAACAATTCCTGACTACGAGTACGTACACAATTCCAAGCCATCACAGCAAGCTATTGTACGAGTACAGCAGCACGCATCTGGCTGCGCGACCGCGTCTTCTTAGCCTTCCTTACCGAAGAGGGCTTCACCCTTCCCCACCTCCCACCACGTCCTTGCAACCCCCTTCCCCTCCTCCCCCCTTGTCTCACCTGTGTTGCATTTCCAAAATAAACTTCGAATCTCTTGACAAAGAGACACTGGAACTACATCTACCCGAACGTTTTTCCTGTGGGACATTTGCTTATTTCTGCCCTAGCTTCGAATTTTCCCGTTGATTCAGAATTTAGCAAGGCAGATTCTGCAGCAGAAAAAAAAAAGAAAAACAAAACCTGCTCGTTCTGCAGCAGAAAGCAAGACCAGGTACTTGGATACAGTACGAGAAAACCGTACGTTCAAGCGTCTGGATCCACATTTTCAAACTTCAGCGACGAGGTCCGCATCGAAACAGGCCACGGAATCTGCTGTCGTTTTGGCACACTCATGGGAGTACATCAAGGAGCTCATACCTGCCTTGACAAAGTATGCATCAATGGGAAAGTTCGGAGCTAGGGCAGGAATCCGGACTGCCTCACAAGAAACAAAAATAGGGGGTAGAGGTGGTTCCAGTATCTCTTTGTCGAGAGATTTGGCAAGAACGGCTTCGTTTTTGTTGGCATTGCAACACAGGTGACCCCCCCCCTTCTCGTCGCCCCCCCCCCCCGTCTCGAAAGGGATGCGTGGTCAATGGTCAAATGACTAAGGCAAGCGACAGATGAGTACGCCCCCCCCTTCCCCGTCCCTCCTGCCCCCATCACTCACCCATCCACCCACCTGGACCGGAGTTTTGGCCGTAGCAGCTCCGTCGCCGCCGGAAAACCGAGCTTCACCTTTGCTAAGGACGACCATCACCAACTCCTGGTGGCACGTGGCCCAAGCCGTCTTGTACTTTAGAAGCATCGTTACGCGTTGCATCTCCTCCTCCTGGTTTTTCGCCTCCCTGGCTGCAACCCCCGCGGCCACCGTCCGGGCCAAGTCTTTCTCCGCTTTCACGGCACGAGAAAGCTTGGCGTCGAAGGTTTCCCTCGCATCCTTCATGATTTCAAGATTTTGGATTCTGGTTTCCTTGATTTCCTTGCGCACTTCCGCCACTGCCGCTTCCGCCTTCGAAGTCGCACGTTCCGCATCCGCGATTCTGGTAGCCGCCGCTGACGCCGCTGATGCCGCCGCCGCTGCTGACTCTGCTTCCATGGCTTCCTTCGCCGCCGCCACTTCTGCTGCTACTCTTGCTGCTGTTTCTTCGTATTCTGCCGTTTCCGACGCTTCCGCCTTGGCCGATGCTTCCGACATGATCCTCCATGCCTCGTTAGTAGCGGCCGCCACCATTTTTTCCGCCTCCGCTTTAGCCGCCGCCACAAGTTCCGCCGCCTCAGCCGCCGCTCGCAACTTGTTTGCGGCTTCCTCTTCCGCCATCGCTTCTGCCCTTGCGGCCGCCGCCGCCGCCGCCGCCACTCTTTCTCCCTCCGCAGCCGTCGCCGCCGCGGCCACCAATCCCGCCGCTACCACTGCCGAAGCGACGCGCCCCCACCTCGCGAAGGCGACGGAACTTCTGCGGTGACACCGCCGGCGCGTGAGATCTCCAAGTATACGACAGGCACGAGAGCGCTGCTCGACCTTTTCGGCTTTCTCGATGGAATTCCTCGCCGATTCCGCTACCGCCGCCAATTCCACCGTCTGTACGCCCGCCACGCTTTCCTCAGCCTCTTTCGCTCTGGTCGCCCTATCCTCCTCCTTCTCCCCCGCCGCCGCCGCTGCCTTGGAGGCCGCCACCGCCGCCGATTTTGCCTCCGTTGCAGCCACCGCCGCTGCCTCTGCCGCCGCTTCCGCCGCTGCTGTCGCCGCCTCCACCGCCGCGACCCCTGCCGCCCCCCCGCGCTCAAACCGTCCTTCAAAGGGGGCACACGCGCGTGCCGTTTCGGTCGCGCCGCCGCTTTCCACCGAGACTGAGATAGAACACTCTTCCCCCTCCCTGCCCTTGTTGTCCCCCTCCGCCTTCTTAGCCTTGAGAATGATGAGTGTTTTCCATAAGGAGTCTGCCTGTACCCCGCACGAGCCAATGTTCTCCCTGAGAGCTCGGAGTTGCTCCTCGGCGCCAGCCAGAGTGACCTGGGCCTCCTCCCCTTCGCGTTCGGCTAGGAACGCCGTGGCTGCAACTGTCTCCAGGTCTAGCAAGATCCCACCGCCCTCGTCGACCTCTCCGGGGTTCACCTCGATACCACCCCCTGCTGATGCTTCAACTCCACCCCCCGCTGATGCTCCTGGAGTACCTCCCGGCTTGGCGTCCACCGCATCATCCTCCCTGCCTTCCGTGGTTCCTCCCGCTGTGCATTTCGCCTCAGCATCTGCCTTAGCGTCTGCCTCAGCGCCTGCCTCAGCGTCTGCCTTACCGTTTGCCTTCGCATCTGCCTGCGCGTCTGCCTTCGCGTCTGCCTCAGCGTTCACGATAGCATCCGCATCGGGCTCCGCTGCTGCGAACCCCGCCGCAACGTTCACTGTTGCTCCCGAGGCAAGTCGCGCCTTAGCGTCTGCCTCATCCTCTGCCCTGCCATGTGTCGTGCCTCCCGCTGTGGCTTCCGCCTGAGCGTCCGCGATAGCATCCGCCACAGCGTCATCGATATCTTCTGCCTTACCGTCTTCGGTAGCACCCGCATTGGACTTCGCGTCCCTAGCCGCCGCCGCCTCCGCCTGTAGGGTGGCAATGTCGGAGACTAGCTCAGCCCGGTCTTCCACGGACAGCTTGAAGTCGCCATCACAGGCGTCTCCCATCTCACGGCGAAGCCAATCGTACAAGTCTTCCGCTTGTGGGCCTTCGTCCGGGTCGTCGATGCAGTCCAGGTCCAAAAGGACCTCGATCAGATAGGAGTCGCTTACCTTATCATAGCTCGGGGGCTGTAAAATGAGGGGGAGGGGTGGACGGAGCGAGCGGGGATACATGAGGGGAGTGGGAAGGAATCAAGAGCAACACAACACCGCACTACTCGTAAACACTACGGAAACGAAGGCGCAAGAAGTATCTACTTTCGTGTCGTCGAAGCGTATTAATAATGACAACAAAACCCTCGGGAAAATATAACCATATGTTTCAAAGATAGACACGCACATACATTCCCTGAATTCTGTAGTTTCATATATATTTCCCCTCCTTTACGGGGTGTGCATCCTGCATCAGGACATATAAAACCCGTACTACCCTCGATCGAAATGTCACACACATCTAGCAAAGATGAGGTTCGAATTAATTCTCGATCTCACAGCTCTGCTGTTTTATGTGTTTAAAAAATATATATATTCTCACATGCTGGTTTCGGTGTCTGCTTATAGGCATTGTTTTTTTTGGGGGGTGGTATCAGGTGTATGCCTATTTAGTAAAAACCCCAACCCACTGAAACCCCAAGCGTGGCCCTGAAACTCTCCTCAGCACTAAAATCTATACGCCATATTATTGGCAACACGTTGGGCGGCATTGAGCAATATTTTGCATACCCTGTCAGCAATTAAGCTTCAACACTGGATGAAGGGAGTAAGGCGTACACAGGTAACGATGGCGTGTTCTCTCGCCCGGTAAAAGCAAAAAAATGTACATACTCCCACGGAAACCGTAACACCCAGCACGGAAACCGTAACACCCACGTTGATCACTCATGAATATTCCCGGAAAGTAGAACAAAAAAAACAAGGGCAATCAAAAATGAAAATTGTGCACGAAGCACGAAGCCTACTTCCGGCTCACTACCAGTATACTACTATTACTATTGTTCTGCTGATAAGTATAAACAAGTACGTATACATACGTAGCGAGTGCAGTTACCCTTGCCGTCACCGAAGAGTCCCTCCAAAAATCAAGAACAAAAAACGCTTTCCCGCTTCGCGATCAGCCACGCCCCCATTATTGTTTACTTCACAATGAGGCACGCGAGCGTGAAGCGCGAGCCGTTTTGTCTTTATTCCGAGGGAATGCGAGTACATACGTCAAGAGTTTATAATTTTCACGGCACCAAAAGAAACAAAAGAAATAAAAGGTACAGCAGTCCCCCTTTTGACATGACCGAACCAGATATTTGGATATTTCTTCATTTTAAAAAGGGATTAGCGACTTTGTAGAATTTGATACTTGATGTCGACCACTAATTGTCATGACCTGGTTTTGAAAGGACGGGATGGCCGCCTACGTATCTATATAAAATAACGAAACAGGGACGGACCTGTCATTATTATTGCATTATTGCGCTTCGACGTCGACACTCCTAGAAAAAAAAAAAAAAAGCGAAACCCCGAGAAATAAACCTACCTGCACGTACAGTAGTCTATCATAACTCCTGCACCTACTCCCAGCTGAACATTGATCCCTCATTGTTTTGTTTGGCCCTACTATTTACATAATCTGAAAGGAACCCGGTCGGTGCAGCAGCAGGGCAGGACTTTCGTGAGGGAGGGGAGTCGTGCTGCTTTACTTTACTTTCTTACCTCGCACTCCGCGGCGGCCATCTCGCCAGTCTCCCCGGTTGGAGCTGCCGCGGCTCCGGTGGCGCTACTTGCTGGCGACTTCCCTGTTGAAGACGAGCCGCTTATTGCTCTCCTTCTTGTTCGTGAAAGCCCCGCTATACCCAAGCAGCAAGGTGCATCCTCGTCTAAAACGGACGCATCGCAAGTAAGAGCAGGGGAGAAGTCGGGCGCCATCTTGTCAGTTTTCTTTGATTGGGGGACCATAGTAAATAGGACCTAAGGTATACACAAAAAACTAAATATTCCCCTATTTTTACTCACAATATTTGGTTATATTTACTATGGTCCCCTGTAATATTGCTGTTGCTTCGATGGCGTTGTTACTAGTGGTCGGTGGTGTTGATGGCAAGCAGCTTATTGCTATTGTGCTTCTCCTAGCCCGTGAAAGCTCCGCTATATCCAAGCAACAAGGAGGATCCTTGTCTCTGAAACGAACGCCTCGCAAGTAAGAGCAGGCGAGAAGTCGGGCGCCATCTCGCCAGTCTCCCTGGTTGGTGCTGTTGTTGCTTTGATGGCGCTAGTGGTCGGTGGTGTTGATGGCGAGCAGCTTATTGCCCTCGTATTCCTTGCCGTCCGCCAGAGCTCTGCTAAATCCGAGCAGCAAGGGCTGTCCTTGTCTGAAACGGGCGTGTCGCAAGTGAGAGAAGGTGATAAGTCGGGCGCCATCTTGCTGGTCTCCCTGGGTGGTGCTGTTGTTGCTTCGGTGTCGCTCGCTGTCGGCGGTGTTGACAAGACCGAAAACTAGCGCCACCGAAGCCACAGCAGCACCAACCAGGGAGACCGCCAAAATGGCGCCCGACTTCGACTTCTCTCCCGCTCTTACTTGCGACGAGTCCGTTTCAGACGAGGATGCCCCTGGCTGCTTAGATGTACCAGACCTTTCACGGACGAGAAGGAACACAACAGCAATAAGCTGCTTGCCATCAACACCACCGGCACCTAGCGCCACCGAAGCATCCGTCAGGGAGACTGGCAAGATGGTGCCCCACTCCCCACTTACTCTTCCGTGCGACACGCCTGTTTCACAGACGAGGATACCTCTTGTTGCTTGGATATAGCACAGCCTTGACAGACGAGAAGGAGCACAAGAGAACATGCAGTAAGTTCACTGGACCCTTTTATCATCTTTATGAACCACCCCCCCCCCCCACGCGCGCAAATAATTCCAAGCAGTTCGACCCCAAAACCGAGTGTGATGCAATACGTATATATAGCGTAATAAAGTGTAGTCCATGGCTTCCTTACTTTTTTGCTGGCTTCTCTTACTATCGACTATCATATCCACGATACCATGGGCGGAGATTTGAGCTATAGAGACTGACTGTTGTCGGAGGGCGAATTCCTTCGTTTTTTGTGTAAATTTCCACCGAGGACGTCCTGGCTTGTGTATGTACCCAAGGCCAACTCCTTTTAGAAGATATTGTATACCAGGTACTATATACGATATTACATTATATATATGTTGTGCTGGTAGTTTATATATATATCCACTACCTGTTGTGCGCGAGATGGCTACAACTAACTGTTAATATAACCCTAGAAATAGCCCTAACCTCAGCCCTATATACGAGTAAGGCAATCAGACTCAATCAACCATTGTTAGCGTTATTAGTTCCCTGTCTCGTTCAAAGTTCAAAATCTAAAATATACAAAGCCGGTTGCCCCGGTGGTCTAGCAGGTAAGCACGAAAACTCTTGAGTTGGAGGTCGAGGGCTTGAGTCTCCGTATGAAGACTTCTGTTACCGAAGGATACCAACTGTCGAGAGCGCATATACGAAGTACATGAATATAATATAGCGTGGGTATGCACAATTCGACGAGAGTTGACGAGGGAAAGAGGTGCTGGAAACTTCTCGCGATAAAAATGCAAGGCAAGAACCGTAGTGGGGGAAGAGGGAGAAGAGCCCACTTTGTGACCCCGGATCTGAGTTATGACTACGTAGAAAGGAGAGAGAAAGGAAGGGCGGAGATAATACATGGGATTAAAACAATAATGATAAAACTGGTATATATGACACGCATTTGTTTATTGTTTTTGATATTTTATACGAGTACGTATAATACTCGTACGGGGTATATATCGCAAATATATATATATAAATTGTATGGTTGAAATAAGAGCTGCACAATTCATTATCATATGGCAAATAGAATACTCATATGAAACAGAAACATATAAGAGTAATCACGTAATCACTCGATAGAGTCCAATGACTTGATGAAATGGTTGCCGAGCATATGATATACTAAAATATTCATAAAATTTATACGTACGACGTCGTATATACACTCGTACACCCTCGTACAGATTACGCACGTACGACGTACTCGTACGAGTATTAAATATAAGTTGTACATTCTCCACACCTTGGACAGATCATCTACAGATCTACAGATCATCTACAGATACTCTACGGATACGTATTTAGATACAAACTACAGATAGATCATCTTCAGATCGGTCATCTTCAGATATATTGTCTACAGATGGATAATCGACAGATATATTTTCTAGTTCCTTACCCACCGCTGTGAGAGGTTGTGCGGGATCTGCATGGCACAGCTCCAACCCAGGAAACACGTTTTTTTCTTCATCCCATTTATTATCTTCGCACTTCTGTCTTTCTCCCTATTAATAGTCGTAACTCAGATCCGGGGTCACAAAGTATAGGTTCCTCTCCCTCCTCCCCCACTACGGTGATTGCCTCGATTTTTTATCGCGCAGAGGGTTCAGCCTCCCCAACGCTCGTCGATCTTCCTCGAATTTTGCTAACTCACGCTCTCGCGCTTTCCTCTATTATAGTCAAGATATATTTTAGCGAGAAAAAGTCCCTAAATACGAGTATGCACCCGGGGGGGCTCGAACTCGCGATCTTGACTCTAACAGGCTTCGTGGTTACCTGCTAGCCCACTGGGGCGAGCGGCGAGATCCGTATGCACGTGCTAGATCACGCAGATTGCACGGGTCCCATCCGGTAACATGATGAGCTATATATCATACTAGATAATATATATACAAGATCGGGAATTTTTCTGCTTTGAAGGATCTAGATCATTAAGTGGGAATGATATGTATTATCTGTATGATCTGTATGATCTGTATGATCTGTACGATCTATTTATACCATCTGCTCGAGGTGTGAAACTCTCTAGGAGTGAGTGCCTGCTACCACGCATACTATCATAGCATGTATAATTTTCCGTACATTTTCTTTTTTCCATCCCATTTATTTTGTCTTCGTTCTTATTTTCTATCTCCCTCGTAGTCGTAACTAGAGGTGGGCACCGGGAGGCGAAAACAAAAACCGAAAACCGGATAACGAGGCGTTATTATCAAAAATAAAACCAAGGTCAGGTTCTCCACCCCGCACAAATGATCTACTCGACCGCCAGCTTTGGTGACCGCCAAAAAAAAAAAAAAAAAAAACGGATGACGAGGCGTTCTTATCAAAACGAAAAACCGGATAAAACCGTTTTTTTTCAGCCGGTTTAACCGGTTTTCGGAAAACCGGTTAAAACCGGATGGTAAAGTGAAACGCCTCCAAATCATTGAACAGGACAGCATGTTTGGGCGAAAAACGTGCTGTTTATATGTGGATTCCGAGCCACAACCACAGCGCACGGGGTGATGTGATTTCAAGGTATAAAAACATTGTTGTGAAGACATTGCCGGGGCACAATGTACTATAAATACTATAATATATACCTACCGATCACTATTAACTACTAATAAGGCTTTCTTCGCGATTACTTGCTTCGTCTTTTTTTCCTACGTATGCCTTGCAGATCAGCGTATTCGGAGGGCTTTCCTGCGCGCGGTCTAACTACACTAAAACCAAAAAAATATATCCATACAATTTTCAAGATAAAAAATTACACACTAATTTCAAGATATTTCGTTTCCAGACTAAATCATGTTTTTTTTCAAAGAGTCCAAAAAAAGTGAAAACAGATTATTATGCAGATGTCGTACGTGCAAGTTTTGTATACTACTGCTGTCTGTGTCCTATTGTTAGTACTGGTGATGGTTTTATTCGGTAGAGAATCAGGGAGAAATATGTCCGGTGCTACCGGTTTGAACCGATTTTATCCGGTTTTTATCCGGTTTTATCCGGTTTTCCCGGTTTTATCCGGTTTTCGGTTAATAACCGGTTTAAACCGGCGAAAAAAACTCGTTTTTTATTTCTTCAAAAACCGGCTACTCGTACACGCCTGCTGGGTTTCCAAAAACCGGTTTAAATCGGGTTTTTTTTTTACCGGTGCCCACCTCTAGTCGTAACTCAGATCCGGGGTCACACAGAGTGGGCTCTCCTCTCCCCCTTCCCCACTACGTACGGGTACGTGCCTTTTGCATTTTTATCGCGAGAGGTTTTTTCAGCACTTTCTTCCCTCGTCGACTCGTCGCGTCGAATTGTGCCTATACCCACGCTATATGTATAATAGGTAGGACTGGGCACTGGCACAGTATGTACTGGCAGTAGTAATCTACTGGCAGTATTAATCTACTGATTGACCTGGCCAGAATATTCGCCAGTACTTTTTATATTACGTACGCCCAAGAAACACGCCATATTATAGTATGGAAACCCACAAAATGCGTTTCGGGAGGAGATAGATACTAGAGAGGAGAGGCAGCATACTGCTGCAATCCAGTATACTGATTGATTTTGATGACAGCATATATCGCTACTGACTGAGTCAGCCAGTGCCCGGTGTTCGTGGTATGCGGTAGCTTGATACTCCTCCTTCACGACCCATGGTATAGGCACGCGGTTACAAAGAACGCGTCTGACAGCGGCGTACAGAAACACCCGGCCCTAATAATAGGCGCTCTCGACAGTTAGTTGGTGTCATTCGATAAATACAAATCTCCAAATTGTAATAATACTGCCCTTTTGAGCCGAGCGCATACACTAATATCACACTGCTGTAGTATACCTATCAATCATACCTGGATACTTGGCAAACTTACACCAAAAACGCAGTCGTCCCCCTTTTGAATGCCTTTGCCAACCGACTCCTAGCCGACGTTTCACCGATAACATCTGACAGGGGTGACAGGGGTGACATGTACTTGTGCCTTTCAACCAAAGCTAACGGAGTTATGAATCTATCCAGATGGTGTTCCCGTTTTTCATACAAAGATCGATGCACTCGGATACACTGCTGCTGTAGTATACCTGGTACCACTTTGTCCCTAAATATAAGAACATTTTGCACATTAATATTAAATCAAAACGGTACTTACATATACCTGGTATATACCAGGTACTGTTTTGTCTATAGTACCTGGTATATACCAGGTACTGTTTTGTACTGCTCTCTGTACAAAGTACCACTATATATACGCTCACGGTTGCTGCCGTTTCCGTGCTGACGAAAAAACGAACAATATACAAGGTATTATAGTATTACGGTGTGCGCTGTGTGTGGTACCGCTGTCCTGCCGTAAATGTCATACGATTGATCGATCGATCACGATGCTGTGTTAGGGCATTAGTCTGTCCACAGCTGCTGGTGCTGCTGGTGCTGCGCTTTTGACACGTTTAGTTGCTCCCGCATTCAACAAAAAAATAGACCGCCATACCAGGTACCTGGTACCAGGTATACGATAATCGTAGCACCAGTCGATCTATATATACAACCGCAGGAGGACCAGGTACCGGTATGCACCTGGTATGTGTATGATTGTGTCCGTGGTCCGTGATTACAAGGCAGGCTCCAACAACCATCAATACTGCCGTACACGACGGGCATAATGCCATAATGCCACACCAGGGTACCAGGATACGATTAATAGGTGCATACGGAAGTTGGTGCCGGTATTTTCGTACATATGTATGTACGTAGTGACTACGTATATACGTATCATACCTCTGGTACAATTTGCCAGGCTGTGCTGTGCTGCTGTGTGGTAGTGTGGTAGTATCATATGTATATACCTGGCAGTGAGTACCGTAAAAGAGCGTTCAATTTCTCGACAAGCGTGCAAGTCGAACATTCTGGACACGCCTCCTCTCAGGCAGATGGACAATTCCCACACTTACTTGATGATCTAGATCTTTCAGAGCAGAAACTTACTGCTGTGCTGTAGATCCCTGATTTGTATGATCTAGCTCATCATGTTGCCGGGTGGGAGCCGTGTAATCTACTACCGGTACACGAGGGAGCTGCAACTGTTGTAACACATATTTCTCGGGTCGGATATTGGCTAGGTATGCAGATACTGTAGATCCCGCCCAACCTCTCTCAACGGCGGGTGAGGAATCAGATAATCTACGAGTATCTGTAGATAGATAGATCATGATCTTGCCGAGGTGTGCGGAACAGTCTATGTTCGGTAGGCTCTCGAACAGTATATTTCCGAACACATGTTGTTCGGTAAATGGCAAAACCTTCTCGTCGTGGAAACATCGAACGCTGAAAAATGATCTTCACGCCTTTGCGAACGCAACGCTCTTTACACCACAGCAGGATACGATGGCCTCAAGTATATACGAGAAGCTTTTCGGCTACGACAACAAAAACTCTCAAGTGACAGTTACAAAACGTCGACCAATCAAATTGCCCCTGTTGCATGCCTCGGGACACGACCTGTCGAAAGTAATTCAGTATTTCGTCTTGCAGTACAAGCATGCAGCAGACAGCAGCGACGAAATTCTTTGAGAGGGCACGTTTGGTATACCCAGGGGCAAGGAATGGAGGGGGATAGTCTCGGAATCGAACGGCGGCCACGTGTGATCCGATTGCCGCGGACCAGCCCGAGCGAAGAATAGCTCTCTGGCAGCCCCCCTCGCGGTCGTGGATGAAGATACACCTCGTGCCCGTACGAGGGCAAACCTGACCTGAGTGTGCTTTTTTCGTCTCGAAATTTCGAAGGTTCGGAAATCGTTTCACGTGTGATCGAGTGTGAACAAGTTTTTTCTTTGCACGCTCTTTCGATTATGCTACAACACGAGCAGAACGCTGTTGATCATGCCCCATCAAGAAGAAGCGAGGTGGGTGCGCCGCCCGCTATATCTGCAGCAATCGAAATAAGGGCCCCTGTGGGCTCTTTGCGGGTCTGCGAGGAAGTGGGGCATGCATCAGACTGGGCAGGTCGGGGGATATTTTTTGTTCCTTGCCAAGCACATCGCACTTAAACTCTCTAATAATAATTGCAAATCGCGAAAAAACAAGCTCCCAGCGCGACCGGTTCACCATTTCGGCAACAGAGCAAGACGCCACCAGCGGGCAAGTACACACAGCGCGTGCGGCTCACCTTCCACTGGCGAGACTCTATTGCCTGGGTCTCGGGCCGAGTCCATCGGCATTGCCATCCCGGCCCTTCTTGAACGAGGGACAGCAGCGTGTGTGTGAAGTTGCTCTTTGGTGTGTCACGCGTGAGATCTTTTTTTTTTTTCCTCCCCCAGCCCCAGGGGGTGTAACGTCCAATCCATCCTGCCAACATATTATTGGAAACCCTGGTGGGACATGGCCACTCCCCCCTCGCATTATTTATACTGTGCAAAGTATAGGTACGAAGTATAGTATCAATCAAAGGCACTGCTGTACGTATATATTTCCCCTTTTCAAGAGTGCCTGCCTGCGCTGTCCACAGCATATCATCACCGCGGTGGTGAACCGAACTCCGACTACTACTATGCACGGGGTAAAGGTAGCGGGCCAACCAGGGGAACAAAACAAGACCAGAAGAATACAGATCATTGGTATTACATACCGCGGCAACTATTTCATAACTATTTATAGTGAAGGGATACTGGCTGAGCTTTTTTGGTATCCTCCTCGCCTTTCTTCCTCAATAAGTCGAGATATCATGACCCGGCATATATTAGCAACCATCCATCTTTGCATCCTGTCATTCTGCCGAAGGGAGCAGTATCCAACGGTTGTTTACTATTAAGTGACTGGCAGGTTGATACAGTAAATGTATCTATTCGCGCGTGACTTGGAGCCCCTTACGTTCCCAGGCTGGATTCCTCGAAGTATGTGGTGGCTCTAAGACCCCCCCCCCCCCTCCGGTCGCTTCGCGCTTGGTGCAAGCAATGTCTGCCTGGTTGGTGAAAACCCAACGTGCTCCGTCCCGGCATTGTAGGGATGCGAGGGTCTATGGTCATATGACTACGGCCGTGCACGACATGAGTACACCCCCCCCCCCCCCCGGCCGGTGAAAACCCGACATGCTCCGTCCCGGCATTGTAGGGATGCGAGGGTCTATATATGGTCATACGACTACGGCCATGCATGAAAATGAAGTACACTCCTCCCCCCTCCGCACAAAGGGAATGGTTGTATCACGTAGTGTGTGTATGGTGAGGCACCCACGAGGCAGATACATAGTATACCCGTTGCTGTTTCTGAACGTGACTACACCAGAAAACACAAATCAGTCGAAGCTGTCGTCCATTGCAAGTCTGATTCACGAGTTGTTTTTAGTAGGGTGCAGCCCACCCTTCACGCGACTCGCCCAACACCTCGCGGCGCTTCGTGCTTGGTGCATGCAACGTCTGCCTGGTCGGTGAAAACCCGACGTATTCTGTCCCGGTATTGTAGGTATGCGAGGGTCTATGGCCATATGTCTACGGCCATGCAGGACACGAGTATACCACCCCCCTGCCACTACATGCTCCGTCTCGAAAGGGATGCGTGGTCAATGGTCAAATGACTAAGGCAAGCAACAAATGAGTACGCCCCCCCTGCCACTACAGCCATGCATGACAATGAGCACCCCCCCCGGGCCCATCACCCTACCCTAGGCCACCCCACCCCACCCCACCCCAAACAACTAGAGGGTTTCTGCGATCCGGGCATCGAAAACATTCAATCCCGTAATCAAGGCCGTTAATCTTGAACCAGCCTGTAGTCAATTCTGGCTCCAGCCCCTCCTCAGCCCCAGCCTCAAACCCAGCCCCGGCCCTTCCCCCTGCTCCAATGCAAGCCGCAGCCCGAGTCCCAGCCCCAGTCCTGGCCCCAGCCCCGACCCAAGCCCCAGCTGAGGCCCGAGTCCCAGATCCATTTTGAGCCCCATCGCCAGCCCTGACACGAGCCCCAGCCTCAATCCAAGCCCCAGACCCAACATCCCCGGTCCAACCCACAGTCTCAGCCCAGCTTCAGCCCTATATAACCCATACCTAAGTCCCAGTTTTATTCCAAGCCCTAGCCACAGCCCAAACCCCAACCTCATCCCCAGCCCCGGCCCAGCCTTAGCCCTTGGCTTAGTCCAAGAACCAGCATTAGCCCTCAGCCTAGTCCAAGATCCACTAGGAGAAAAACAAAAACACCAACCCCCAACACTAGCCTAGGGTTCTGCAAACTATTAATATATTAGCAGATTACTTTCTTGGCTAGCACGGTATTCAATCTGAGAACTTCAGTCGCTAAAAATGACAACACGGGAATGCCCCCAGCGTTTTCCTGGCGTACTTGCTGAATAGGTGTCTGTCTAATGCTCCCGGTCCATCCTCCCGGGAGTGGAACTGGGCGATTTCCGTGTTAAATGCGCTGCGCAAGAGAACATCGAAACGTCCAACACAATGCGGGGGGGGAAGATGGAAGGCGGAGAGGATGTAAACATCCGATAAAAATATTACAGAATAAGTGTTCTGCCACCATGTTTAGATACATGGTTCCTGATTATTGAGGGCAAAGCCAATGGCGTGCACTGTAGCATCGCCGTGCATCACACGGATTGCTCAGAAAATGCCAAAGAGGTCGGATGTCTGGCACCGCAAGAGCATCAGAGCTATGCATACAGGACACAGGTGTGTGCTATTATATACCAGGATCCTACACTACTCGGTCCTTGGGGATAGCTCAGTGCGAGGCGAGGTGTCGCTCTCGAAAATATCAACACGCAGTATTATTATTATTGTGTAGGACAAAAGTAAATAGGACTAAATATTGTTGGTGAAAATAGCTAAATATTCAGGTTTTTGTGTCTACCGTAGGTCCTATTTACTAGTGTTTACTATGGTACCCCGTAATAGCAAAGGGGTTCAGTTCATTGCCAACCTGCGCGGTCGACGAACTGGCGCGGCACGAGTTCAGCAAAGTGAGAACAGCCTTGAAAGGGAGTATGTGAGCCAATCGGCGGCCTTTGCAGCCGCCCGCAAGGAGGTTGGCTTCGCCGAGTCCGCTCTCGGAAATGGCATGGTCGAAATGCGGTCGTCAGTATTTTGCGATGACTCTTGGGCCAGGGCGCTCTTGGGGGCTTGATGCACCTATACGGGCTCAGTCAACTTCTTGAACACGGTCGGCAAAAAATAAGAGGCACAACGCATGCAGCTTTCCGGTACTGGCGTCTTTCCTTTCCCTAGCCTTGCCCTACCCGGGGCTCAAAGTTCACACTACAGCAATCGACTATGCCCGCGCCGGGCGCACATAATACATTGGGACACTGGGATTCCACGTCGGGAAGCCGGCCTGCTTCCACCACCACCACCACCACCACCACCTCCTCCTCATCGTGTTTGCCCAACCGAGTATGGTCTGTTTATGACTCACGAGTCGACTATGCTACGAACTGACCTGTCCAAGTCGCTGAAGGAGCTCTCCGCCCTCTTGCGTTTCCGATAGTCCACATTCCAAGCACGGACCGCTGGTGGTCGGCAGCAGACGGCCCGCTTTTGTCTTGTCGCTGTGAAAGGTGAGAGGGCAGTCGTGGGAGCGGAGGCGATGGTTGTTCTGACATTTGTTTTTACACCACGAATTATTTCGGATTTTTGTAGGAGGATACAGGTCAGAAGAGTTGACTCCCTACCTGATTCGTGCCCCTCGGTGTTCATTCATCCATTCGCATCTATCGTTCACCGACTCGTACATTCACTCCTTGATCCTACTCCAGGTTATCCTGGTGCTGTGCTTTGCATCGTTTTCGATTGTACGGCTAGGCACGTTTAGGCCGGACGGAGTATTCCGAAGAACTTGGTATTTATGAATTACTGCTGTGGCGAAAAACTACTGTAGTATAACCTAGTTATCAAGGGGCTGCTAACCATGGTAGAGCAACGGAAGAACGCCTGCATGGTGGTATGCATGGTGGAATCCCAAGCACACGCACAGTAGACCACACAAGACATCCCAGCTGCGCTCGTCTCAAGCCCCTAAGTGCCTTGGTCGGCTTGTGCCGGGCAGTAACTGCCTTGTCAGCTCGCTTCTACTGTAGGCGGTGCAGTGTGCGACCATCGAAACCACGTACGCATCGCACTCCGACACGAAATGTGATATTTTTTCTGCCAGCGAATTCTGATGCAGCGTTCGTTGCAGTCCCCTTAAGTTCTGTAGGCACGGTATATAGCGGTGGGGAACCTACACTACAGTAGTTGACTTTTGCTAACCTTGTATTGATCAACAGCATATTCTCGAGCTGTCCCGGCGACCGAGCCCTCTCTCCTGCGCTCTTCGGTCCAATCTCAACCTGTTTCCTCGATCAATCCTTGTCTCCGCCTGTCGAAGTGCGCATATGTTCAAGGGGAAGGCAGTTTATGTCAGGTCAACCGGCAGCGACGCCGGCGACATGGAAATTTCACTGCAACTACTCTGTGCCCGATGCGTGGAAAACACTCCGCTTTTTCACCCGTCCCGCTGCCGCAGCACGCTCTCTCGCCCAGCCGCACTATCCTGAGCCACTGTTATTGCCGCCTACAATGCACTCGCATGAGCTCTATAAATGGTTTCCGCCCGGAGTGGCGATGAGGTTCGGGTGGGAGGGCAGCGAGGGACGATGGTGTGCCATCATGACCGTGGGGTTAAACAAAGGGTGTGGTTTGTTCTTGGGTCTACCACACTATTTGTATGTTTTCATTTACTTGTTTGGACGTAAAATGTTACTTCTATGAAAGTTTCTTTACTTCCATGAAAGTAAAATTGTACTTCCATGATTTTGTTTTACCTGGACGAAAGATTTGTTTACTTTCATGGAAGCAAAATTTGACTTCCATGAAGTAAAACAACTTCCATGCAAAAAAAATGCCTTATGTGGAAAATTTCATGAAAGTAAACCGTATTTACTTCCATGGAAGTGAAAACACTTCCATGGTTCCGTGGAAGTTTCCGTTTGAAGAGGGCCTTTGGACACTAGACAGGTCTAGTTTGGTTCCGCGCTGCGCGCTACACGTTGTTTGCTATCCCGTCTGTAATTGGTCCACGTTTTGGTATTCGGGATGGGCCCACTTTGGGTGGGACGGTGTACCAACTGGGAGCAGGGGGCGAATTCATGCCCTCGCTTCCATGTTTTACTTCGATGAAAGTAATATAATAAATTCACTTCCAGTTCAATCACCTGGAAGTGAAAAACACTTCCAGGGAAGTAAAAACGACTTTCATGGAAGTAACATTTTAATTCCATGGAAGTAAAACAAATCTTGGAAGTAAACTATAGTTGCATGGGAACGCGTTTACTTCCGTGGAAACCATGGAAGAAAACCCAAGAGTCAAATAATGTGGTAGATCGATCTTTGACGTTTGGCGTTTGTTGCGATTCATAAAAATACATATATACCAGCATTCATGGAACAGCCATTTTATACCGACGGAATCGAAAATGCAGTTTTTTACGGGGGGGGGAGTTTTCGGGTACTGCAAACTTGCATTCGCAGGGAACCGCGGAAAAAACAAGTCGGTGCGTTACCTAAACTATACTAAAAGTAAATCGAACGTCTCAATCTGCCGCAACGGGATATTAGACTATCTTCGTTGCGCACGCACGCCGTTTGGGTGGTGTTGAAATTGCACTACTTTGGTGATCTGCGCCACCAGCTAATTATACTTTTTGTTTTGCTGGACCTTGCCTGAGGATGCGCCGCGCGAACTGAAAACATACCCGCCTACCCGCAAGCGAGAGCAACTGCATCACGTCCACTCAACTTCCGGCCTCCGATTTCAGCGCGGGCTTCCTTTCACGCGTCATACAAACGGCCGGTTTCGATCTCGCGGCCGCGGGGGGCTCTTCTGACGCTTATAGGGTGGTCTACTACTGGGGTCAAACTACTGTACGTATACACGTACGAATAATTTTGTCTGACCAAAACAGGGGATAAGGGCATTTTTTCATCCCCAGACTAATTCCAAGTTGTTTGACATAAAAAACGTACGCGCAGTTCTAAACCGGGTCAGCGGATTCCCACTTCTCCCAAGCATTATCGCGCACACATCCAAGCTTAATGATAACGGAACGCAACAGCAGGCAGCAGACGGATGCAGAGACCGACATGTCGGTTAGCTGGCGTTGGTTTCCATCACACGCCAACGAAAATAGCATGCATACCTTCTGACGTCATTCTTCCCACCCTTCGGTTGTCCCGGATGTGCCTGCTTTCGCCTGTTCTCCTGGTGTCCTTTTGCATATATGTTATATTTACTGGGCAGCTATATCTGCTGCAGGAAGCTTTTGACCTGCGGGCAGAAAATTAGCAACGCAAACGTGACAGAACGTGCACACTTAGAGCGATGAAATCCGAAAAAAAAAAAGCTGAGCATCTACTTCTGTTACAGTAGGTTGTCATGCAAACACGGGACACCACCGGTTCCTTTTACTATGAATACTGCTGTGACGCGTATCAGTACTCTTGACTTCCTGAAGGGGCCACGTGGTCCCTGTGAGGAAGCACGCGTGCTTTAGAACTGGAAAAATAGCATGAAAAAAATGAAATGTGTTCGTAGCCCTTTCTTTGCTGGAATGGAACACTGCTACTATTACCGGGGACCATAGTAAATGGGACCTCCGGTACAAATAAAAACCCATAGTATTTTTATCTATTTTTACTGGAAATATTTGGTTCTATTTAGTATGGTGCACCGTAATAGTCTTGTACGTATTACTCTTCGATCTAACTTTCACACCTGCCAGCAATTCTTGAATACTGCGGTCTACGCGTACACATTTGAAAACAGGTACAGGTACCGGGTATCTGTGTACCACAGCCGGTCAGCCCAGTGGAATACCTGGTAGTGGTTTAACTTACTACTATGGTCAATTGCGTGATATCGAGTCCTTAATGCAAAAAAGGACTACTGTAGCAAATAGCGCCTGGCAGCGTGTGTATGCTCGACTCGACGTGAGTCAGCAAAGGAAGAAAATACTGAAATCTTCTCGGGATAAAAACGAGTGAGCCCACCGTACCAGGGAGGGGAGCCGCATAAAGGGTGAGCTGCATCCTACTAAGAACCGCTTGTGAGGCGGACTTGCATATGGGAGGCGGCAATAATCGCTTGTGAGGTAGGCTTGCATATGGGCGGCAGCCTCCAATGTATTAATTTGACTTCTGGCATGGTCACTTCCAGAGGGGGGGGGGGGGGGTGCCTCCTGTGTGATCCCGGATCTGAGTTACAAAATGGAGGGAGCTGGAGAAGAAGGGCAACTATAAGGTAGCATAGAGATACAACAAAAAATAGGTACGTAGCTTGTATTGGCCGTGCAATGTTCTGAAGGCCAAAGTACAACAGCGGAAGGGCCGCTGAAAGCACAAGAGCGTGAGTTGGCAACATTCACATTCGATGAACAGAGACGATCATTCGGAATGCTGAGCCCCCTGTGCGATGCCTGGTGCCGGTACAAAGCAAGGCACGTGCGAGGAGGAAAACGGCAAGACACCCGTGACCGCGGCGTGTTATTCACTCGTACAGTAGTACAGTCTTCGTGTATACTGTTGTACCAAGTTATTACGAGTACTTCGTATAACAAAAAGTAATACCTTGGCTACATACGAAGTATTATACATTCGCCAGGTGGGCGAAATCTGTTCTGCACAAAAAAGGTTTATTTTGTGAAAACCTACTATTTGCGAAAGCCCGCGTGTGAATATGTGCCCAAGCCGTTCACTCCTAAACCCTACTGCAACCCGTATGTAGAGACCTGCTGTTGTACGAGCTGGTTTAGGCCTATCACCCCAATTTTTGTCAGCCACGAATGCCGCATGCAATAGCAACCCAAACGTCACATATATGACCGCCATGAACAATGGAACCACCACCGGCAAACACCACCACCACCACCTGCACCACCACTACCACCACCAGTAGCTATTTTGAAGACGCCCAGTCTTGAACTAGCCCTGTCCTGGTGGTGTTGGTGGTTGCAGCAGGTGGTGTGGTGATGGTGGTGTGGCTTGCCTTGCGCTCTCTCGAGAACGAGCAGCAAGACAGAGTGGCACCAGCAATCACCACCACCACCACCACCACCACTACCACCACCCCAACAGCCAAGCACCAGGAGCACCAGCTTGTTGCTCGTGGTAAGTGGTGGTCGTGGTGGTGGTGCTGTGGTTTGGTTTGTGGTGGTGTGCTGGGAATATGTGATATTGTTGATGTACTGCTGTAAAAGATGAAGAGCTGCTTCACTATACCACCAGTACAAGGGCTCCGCTTTGGTACCAGCATAGTATACCAGTACGAGGGTATGGGTGTCAGCATGCGCCGGCAACCATGCTTCGGATAGGAAAATATATCTGTCTAGTAGTTGGAGTGTATTCCCAAAACCTTATTTGCGAGTCTTTCTCATATACACCAGCAGTCCACACCACCAGTACAAGGGCTCCGCATGGATACCGACATATTGTACTATACCAGTACAAGGGTATGCCGGCACCCATGCTTCGGATAGGAAAATATACGAGTACCTGTCTAATAGTTGGTGTGTATTCCCCAAACCTCATTTCCGAGTCTTCCTCAGATATGCATGAGTCCACCCATTAAAAAAAAACAAGGTTTTAGCGATGATGCGCATATCTTCACATGAAATGTTGTTATTAATAGTGGGTGGTGTTGTTGTTGGTGGGACCAACCGATTCAGGCACCAACCGACGCACAGTCACCCAACAATCCCTCCCACCGACCTGCTGTACACTGTACACACCTGCCGACCATGCGAGGTTTGTTCGCTGACGCGCATCGCCTAAGTAGGAAATGTTGGTGGTACTTGAGGTTATGGGTGGTGGGGCCAACCAGCACGCGCACCAACCGATGCATCCAGGAACAACGCACCAATTCATACCCATCGAGCCATACCCACGCTGGATTCAAGGCTTCTGCGCTGACTTGTATCTAAACAGCAGTGAAAGCGATCCGGAGACTAATACTTCTTGAACACAGTACAAACAAAAGAACCGCCAACACAGTAGTTAGGAGCTTGACCACTTCAAGGCGTCTGTCACGCTCCTGGTTCCCACCCTTATAGTAAGGATGGTACCAAGTAAATGATGTACCACGGGTATATTGTCCTATTCGAAGGGGTGCCGGCATGCCGGCACCCGCGCTGAGCCCTTGTATAATACATGTACAAAAAAAAAGTAGTGGTACCAATCCCAGATGCAAGCAGTGTTGGAACCGGGACACATTGAGCACTCATCCAGATACTGCAAAGTTAAGGGGCACCCGTTATGCTACAGACTCACATCTTGAGCTTTCCCAATAAGCCCACAGCAATGAAGCTGTCGAGCAGTGAGACAGCAGTGAGACGTGCAGCCGCAGGTTTTGTCATTTTCGGCTGAAATCTCGATGCCGGGGTTTCGACTGGTTCTGGTGGCGTTAAGGTTCGACTGTCTTCTGTTGAAAGCATCTATCATCCATTGTTCGTGTGCTCGTACGGTCGCTGCTGGCGTATTTACTGCTGTACGGGTAGTCGACAAAACCAAGAGGAAAGGGCGTCATGACCATGACTCCATTTGGCTTCCAGAAGCTTGGGGTTGGGGTTGGGCTATTACTGGCTGGGCGCGGTTTGCAACACGGCTTGCCGCCCAAACGTCCAAATTCAAACGAGCTTTCAGCACGAGACACACAACAACGAACACAACATCGAACACAGGACTACGAGTTCGTACCATGCATCGGCGGTTCCTGAAGGAGGCGAGGTGTGTGTTCCCGAAGTCGGTAGACGAGTACGCTCAGCAGGTGGAGCAACTTCTACGGCACAGAAGGACAGAGCTGGACGCGGCATGGGAAGAGCTTGAAAAGGGGTGGGATGCACACAACGAGCGCGTGGTCACTCTAAAGGTCAGGCCTCGAACCGACGCGGAGACTGTGTTCAAACTGAATGTCGGCGGCTCGAACGTTACCGTGTGCTGGCACCTTCTGGCGGAGGCTGAGGGGTTCGAGGATTCAATCCTGGGCGCCTTGCTCGAGGGAGTGTGGGGCGAAGGGCGGATTCCCCGAGATGCAGACGGCCGCATCGTGCTTGACGAGTCCGCTGCGTGCATGAAACACATCATTGATGCGATGCTTACTGGTCGTTCGAGTTCAGTAGCGGCGGGGCTGCACGAAAGTTCGGCGCGCTCGGCGGTGGCCATTGTCGAGGCACCGTGCCTTGTCTACACCGCACACGTGATGGGACTGCCGGGATTTGTGCCAGCGCATCCTACGTACTTGAAACTGAACGAAGGCAGTACCGTTTTGGAGCCGTTCGAAATCGCCCCTCTTGGCGCGAAGATTCGGGAGTGGGTTGGGGGCTCGACGGATGAAATGACGCTCATCTACCGCGCGACGCGGGACGGTTTCGACGCTAAGTCCTTCAAACCTACATGCAACGAGGACCGCCCCCACACGGTCTCCCTTATTCGGTTGAGGTCAGGCCAGGAAAACGGCGACGACAGCATTGTTGGGGGCTACTCTGTTATCCCTTGGGGTAGCGATGTTGACAGCGAGCAAACCATCACCGTGAAGACATTTTTGTTCATGCTCAAGGACGGCAGTGCCACGCGAAAGGATCCGAGCAAGCCCACCAAGTGGAGCCCCTACCCTAACACGGTGGGCACGGTGTTCAAGATAAAAAGCGCCTACCGTGGTGTCCTAGTCGGTGCGGTCGACTTGTTTGTGTGCTTGAACGAGACAACGGGGAAGTTCCTCTTGATCACTGGACGGACCGCATTTGATATCGAGGAGAGTTCCGCGTTCTTGGCATTGAGAGGAAAACATGTCGTTGATATTGAAGTCTACCGCTGTTCGACGCCTGCTCCGCCCACAACCACCACCGCGCCGAGCACCACCGAAACGGATGGCGATACTCTGACCGATGCGGAAGCTCACGACATCGATTATTTCGGCAAGTCGATCGCAAGCTCGCTTATGGAGGAGCAGTTGGTCCTCGACCGTGCCGTAAGGGAGATGGAAGCTGCAGGGGAAAAGGTATCCGCTGCTATTGGCGCTCTCGAAGCCGTGTACGGTCCAAGCGTGGCGGCGGGTGAACACGACGCCGTCGTGGAGCTCAATGTGCGTGGGACGAGGATGACAACACTGCGCTCCACACTGCAGGCTTGCCCGCGCTCCGCCCTCGCCGCCATGTTCAACGAAGACAGATGGCCAGCCACCGACAAAGACAAAGATGAACGCGGGAGGCGGTTGATCGACTGCAGCCCGACCTGCTTTGCCAAGATCCTCGACGTGCTTCGGATAAGGAAGCGTGTTACGTGGAGTCGAGGAGCGACGGGGGGGGGGCAGAAGGAGGGGGAGGAGGAGGAAGAGGAAGAGGAGGAGGAGGAGGAGGAGGGGGGGGGCAGAGACACCATTGATGGGTCGGGTGCAGTCCTGATCAAGAGGGCCGATGTGGGGGCGTTCGGTGCAGCCGTCAACATGTACTTTCCCGGGCGCGAGAGCTTCATCATGGGTCTGGTGCAGTCGGTGTAGTCCGGCATGGACAAACATAGGATACATCCCTGCAGCTTGGTGAGTTTTCCCTGAGGGTGCTTTTGGTAGAAGACACGCCGATCGATGTCGCCCAGGTGTGTACAAGTACGAGTGCATATCAAGTTTTGTCTTTCGCTCGGGTGTTTGTCAGAATAAGCAGACTGCCAGTACGTCGGAGTGAAACTCAGTTTAGTTACTAATTGTGGCTCTATGTATAATAATAGTATAAAAGTAAATGCATATTAAGGAATGTCGGGGGTATTTTCGTATTTTCCGTGGCATTTTTGTTTTGTTTTAGGGTATGAGCGCCTCCAAGCACGCAGGCACTACAGGGTGGGCCCCTTGCCCCTTGCCGTATTTTTTATATTTGATTGTTATTTTCATCGTATTTTTTTGTTTCTTTGCTCTCTTTCCATTTATTTTATTCGCCCTTCTGTTTCTCTCTCCCTCATACATTTTATATCAATAGTCCTAGCTCAGATCCGGGCTCAATAAGTAGGCTCTTCTCCCCCCTCCTCACTGCGGTACTTGCCTTGCATTTCTATCGCAAGAAGAGTTGAGCAAATTCTGCTATATATTTCTTGTTAACACGAAACAATGACGAAATCAATCTCCGTTGTTTATAGTGTATAGCCCCACTGGTATACATAGAGCCGTGACTGTGCGTTTTGCAGTCAACAATATTTTTCTGGTTTAATGGCCGTTATTATCGAAGGACTTTTGGTTGTAAAGTTCCATATTTTCCACGTTTGTTTTTAGCGCTATTTTTAATCTCCACAGTTTCCTGATTTTGTTTTTGCATATTTTGAAAATGTAGCTTTCCTGAAATTTTGTCATGTGTTAAATTCCCAAAATATAGAACTATTAATAGTTCCTGTTTTTTCCTATTTTTCTTGAAATGAAATGTGGAAAATATTGAAAAAAGCTATCCGATTGTAATGGCCCTATGTACCGGGAGCACGACAAACTATTACTATTAATAGTATGGGACGCGTGCTACGATAGAGATAGAGGTATACCGTTTTTTGGCTGAAACGTTTTCGGAATGGCGGGACCCCTTAACCCAAAATCGTCGAAATTTCACTCTTCTGGTGCATTAATTTTCGTTTTAGTACTTGGGCCATGGGGTTTTTCATCGGAAAACTGATTTTGGTGAGGTATAGACCTCCTTCAGTTACCAACCTCAGAAACAAAATGGTGCAATCTCTATCGTAGCACGCGCTATAGCTGTCGCTAGGAACTCGCGCAGCAGGCTATCTGTAACTGTCGTATTTGTAACTGTCGTCAACTTGTGTGCGTTGGTGGATGGTTGACGACTGTAGTAGTCGGTGGTACTCAGCAGTCGTTCCTGTCTGGTCGATATTGCAATATATTTCGCTGTTGTTGAGTACTATCGATACCAGACTAGATTCGACTACCAGAGTTCCAACGAACGATGCCGATGCATACATGTGAGGCATTTTTAGGCACCGTGTTGCTGCTCTGACAGTCCCCGGATTGCGCCCTGGTTAGTCCTGCGTGGAGCTTGTGAAAAGGTTTACCTACTGCCCCCAGCATGCGACCCCGCGAACGTTATTTGGGGGGAAAGATGTCGCTCACATGGTTTCGAAACCATTACCTGGTACGACGCATGCCACTTGTACACCAGTAAAACTTGCACGACCTATCGTACTCGACGGCAGATGTATACCACCCTTCTTTAGGTGCTACCCTACCAGGAACCACCCCCGGTGATGAAAAAAGAAAATATCAGGTTAATCACCGTGGGTACGTTAGATACCACCCCCCTGGGCCGATACGCCTTCCAATCAGTACACACAAGGAATACCACTCGGGGGTCGGCGCCGGTACACGCCATTATGGCATCGCATGGTACAACATGAGTTCTTACCATGCCCGAATACCAGTATTTCGGAATTAGGAATATCATACCCGTAGTTGGGTGCGCAGGATTTAAAATATATTGGTATATGTATATAGCAAAAAGTATATTTTGCTGGGTGAGTGCCTCTGAAGTACTCACATCCTAGTTACTCGTTGTTGAAGCAAGCTGCCTGATGGAAGCGTCACAATGCGTCATTTTTCGCGACTTGCGATATCCCTCCTACGGCCTGGGTAGGTGTGCCAAACGTGGCAAATCTTACCCATCGTACTGCTATCACGCCCCGCCACAATTCGATGCGAGTCGACGAGGGAAGAAAAGGCTGAAGTCTTCTCGCGATAAAAATGCAAGGCAAGAACCGTAGTGGGGGAGGAGGGAGAGGAGCCTACTTTGTGACCCCGGATCTGAGTTACGACTAGGGAGGAGAGAGAAAGGAAGGGCGAAGATAATAAATGGGATGGTAATATATATATATATATATGTATATATATATATATCACGCCCCACGAAATAACACCCCCCGGTGATAGAAAAACTTGAATAATGGATGTCCATGATCGCGGGGGTACAATAGATACCGCGAGCAATGCCCTTGTAGGGGCGGTGGCTTATTTTCTGAGCTCCTCACACGAGGAACTCCATACTAATAGTAAGTTACTCGAAACACGACTTCGAAGAAATCTGTTCGCGAAGCCCCACCAATATGTATATATATTATGCGCTATCACGGGGGACCATAGTAAATAGAACCTACGGTACACATAAAAACCTATATGTTCACCTATTTGTATGAACAATGTTTTGTCCTAAAAACAAATACAGAAGTAAAAATGATCGTATATACTAACCGGTAGTTGCTCACTCGAGGAGTATACTAATAATCGGTGCCAAAAATATCGCCTCAGAAGGCAAAAACTAACCGAAAAAAAAACAGTTAATAAACAGAACCGAAATAGCTGACGTGAAAAAAAAACAAAAACCATCCGTAACGGTTCGTTCGGTACGGTCCCAGAGAACATGTGTGCCAAATTTCGGCGTCTTAATCTCTCCATATCGGCGTGGGCGTTGGACCCTTAAGGGATTTGGGGCGGCAAGCTTGAAGTATGCGTCCCACCCGGCGACGGGGAACCCACCCGGGCTTTCTTACGTGAAATACGCCCCTAAGACCTACTATTAGAGAGGAGCTTCGAAGTGTGGCACGCAGGCGGATCATGCGTTTTGTTGAACCTTTTGTACGGTATATATTTTTTTCCGCGAGTCGGTGATATTGTCTCCGGAGTATAAGATGTCCACAGCTCTACATGAAACTCTACTTGTGTGTAAACAGCTCCCAAGGTTCTGTGAGATATTTGGGCCCTTGCACATGCTGCAGATTTTGCTTCGGTAGGCCTATCGCGCATTATGCATCATATCATACGAGACGCAACAAAACACGCATATACGACGTATAGCCAGTTGGCATTTTCTCAAGGGACTCCTCAATATATTTTTTCACGGCTTTTTACCGTGGTGCACGTCAAGTTATTTTGTGCACGAGAAAATATCGGTGTGCCGTGTGCCCGTTCGAGCATGTACCCGTTCAACAATTGAATGGCCGTTAGGGGTGCAAACGTGTACCGAGGCGTTATGGAGTCGCCAATACTGCACGAAAGTGTACCGTCAAGACGCGTTGCCGTCCAACAGTAGTGTACGGTAAAATCGGATTGCTCTGAATTGACTGTAATAAAGCAGCGACGTAGGCTTTTTGTCGCGCGAAGCTTTTAGCCTCGCAAAATGAAAACATTTGTATTGTAGCGCACGTGATATATATATTTCAGGGTCAAACTCAAGCCGTCGACGTAGAAACAACCAAGGGCCGCGCCTAACAAGGAAGAAAAACAAACGAACTAAGCGAAGACATATTTTTTTCTTTTCGGTAAAAACAGCAGTAGGTCGAGTCCTAACGAGCAAACTAAAAGCAACACGAAATAAAGGAGACAAGTTCAACTTTTACGCGATGCGGTTTTCAGAATGACTCACCCGCCACAGCAGGCGATTCCCGCCGATAACGCTCAACAACGTCGGTGGATAGACGCAACTCGTACACGCGAGACACCCCTCACAGCAGGCCGTTCTCGTGGTCCAACCCGCTCCCTCCGGAGTGCTCTAAACATTTCGTATTGGCCATCGGCTGTTCGATGGCGGACGTTTAAATGTTGAGTGGCACTCTCTTGACGAAAACAATTCCGCCACAGCCACTTCCTGACCCCCCCCGGTTTCTTACGAGGGCACTCCTTGGCCATGCTCTACCCATGTATGCTCGCGCCGTGAGCAGACAAGCCGCGTGGTAGCCACATGCACTAACTTGCCGACCGGTCGCAGAATCGTTATCGGAAGCTCCAGTTCGTAAATATCACAGCCATTTCGTGAAGTATAAGTGTTGGTACCTGAAAAAAAAACGAAGTGGAAAAACGGAAGTACGGGGGTCTCTACTTCTAGTTGCCTTGAATTTAAGCAATAAAACTCACTTGATGTTGATTTCTGGTATTCGTTCCAGTTATGTATTTATTTATTTATTTTTCGTTTTTGTTTTCCCCTCGTTAAGACCGACCCCGACTAAATTTGTTGCAGCTGGTCGCCTGCATAAAACCATGGTACCAGTTACCGGTATGCCATACCCGGCAAAGCCAGTTGTTGCCCTTTTTTTCTGTGAGGCGGTTAGATTTTCTCCAACAGCGGTTCCTGCCATCTTTGGCTTTGCACATAATAACAGCAATACATGAATACAAACTATCAACACGATAAAGTAAATGAATGCCTTGGATCTGCAGGCAAGGCACATTTTTTTTTTGTATGGCGCGCAGGGTGCCCAATACCGTACGCGTTGCAGACGAATACGGGCACCACAGAACTGGTATCTCTCTAGGATGAAGAATCGGCACAGACACTGGGTGTGCTGGATGTCGACGGGTAGAAAGGACGGTTTAATGTGAAGAACACACACACAGACAGCGGCTGCCCGCTACCGCTGGCACACGCTGTTGGTTGCCTCCCAAAAGTAGTTAGCGTGGTTTCCCGTTCCCCTCGGTACATGTATGCGTACAACATGTACCGGGAACTCTCGTTACCGTTTGCAGTCCAAAACTTGGTCACCGCAGTCCTCTGTTACCATGGGTGCATGAATAGTATAGTCCGTCAGACTCAAAATGTCCAAAATTCCCCCATCCCCAAGGAACACTTATCTCGGGTATGGGTAGGTTGTTGAAAAAAGCAGAGATACCCTTAAAACGGCCTGTCGAGACGGAGACAATAACACGTCGATTTTTTTTTAATTATTATTATTTAGCCTGATTTTGCAAAAAACTTGAATTTTGGTCCAAGCTTAGGTCGATTGTAATGTTGCCGCACAATAATTAGCCTGCGTATTTAGCTTCGTAGCTCGTCATATTTGCGCGTTGTCTTTTTTTCTGTTTTTAAAAAATCGCTAAACTGACGGAGATATCGGCAAAAATGTGGATTTTTTAGGTCGTTTTGTTCAAGTTTACATTAAATAATTGGGTTTGGGAAACGATGATTCAACGCCATACGCGCAGGGCTTTTTTTCTTTTTTCCTGGGAAACGAAAGTTCGTGAGATATTGAGGATGTATCCAAAAATGACTGATTTTGGCCAATTTTGGCCGGTCTTGTTATTTTTTTTCTTGATGCTGTGTTGCATAATCACTTGTTATTAGTGTGAAATTTTGATTTCGTTCAAAATATCACCATCGATTCGTCTTGCCTTTGCGATCACAAATATACAATTTTCGATGTCTAACTTTATTTGTTGAACTCGGTAGAGTATAAAACGTGAATGGAAACAATGTCCCGGATGAGCCATATGTATTGGGTTCCCGTTGCCGTGTACCGTTCACAATTGGTCTACCGCAGCCCTCCACCACCGTCCGAATTTGATGAAACGTAACATATTATGGAATGAGGACCCTTTAAATTTTCTTACAGTCGAGCCCCCCCCCCCCTCTTGAATATTACGATGTACCCGGTACCAAGTATCAGGACAAACTGGAGATATAAAAAGGTTGCTGATATTTGGTCCCCTTCGTTGCCTGCCTGCTTGCCTGCCTGCTTGCCTGCCTGCCTACCTGCCTGCCTGCCTTCCTGCCTGCCTGCCTACCCACCCGCCTTCCCGCCCTCCCACCCCTGCTTGCGGGCTTGATGGCTACATACAGAGGTTCGCCAGCGCTGATACGAAGACCGCACATGTGCCCTCAGGCGTGGCTATTATGATTTTGGGGGGGGTGTTGCAATGTATCAGCGAGGTCTCAGGTACAGACCTTGACCTCTTCACAGTAGTGTTCAGTAAGTATATACCAGGTACCTGGTATATACCTGATACCTGGCAACGTATGCTACTGCAGTATACGCGAACGTCTAGTCTCGCCCACAGGATGAACTAGAGCTTCCACGTTGACACCTACTGTAGTAGTAGTGTTCCCTCGTGGGAAAATATCGCTGAGCGAATGGTGATGATGGGGGGGGGTCGTGTTTCAATGTGAGCAACGGGCAGTACAGGTGTCCCAGGTTGTCCTCTGTGAGGGTGAGACGGCACTACAGCAATACAGTAAGCTACCAAGCAGCCATGTGGACGCGGTTTACATCAAATTGTGTACCGGTAGTGTACTATATAGTAAAATATAGCCTGGGTCAGACGGCTAACCGCCGCCGCCGCCGCCGTGAAGATTTCTGTACGGCAGCGACGCAAGCACACGGAGTTTGCGCAGACCGAAAAGCAGGCTTTTCTATCGCTTACTTCCAGTAAGAAGGATATAGATCGAACCTCTACTTACTGTAATATCTACTTTGTTTCGTGGCGGTGAATATTACGTATAGGGTATATAAGGAGTACAAATAGGTGGAGGGGGGCGGGGGGGTGATGGTGGATTATCTTGCCAGGTCTGCTTTAGCATTCGTCCGTGCCGAACGTGCGACATATGATGAAGGGGCGTGCCTACTACGGCCACGACTACTAGGACGCACTCTGGTTTCTGATTAACTGCTACCAGGGTATTTATAAAAATGGCTTCTCTATAACATCATGACACCCATGTCCTGGTCTTAAATCCGTCACTATGTTTTCAAATTTCGATTCCCATTCCGGAATTGATTTAGGGCTATATAGGGGGCATTCTGTAATGGGCGCCAATCCTGTCTCCACGAGGTTAAGAAGTGGTCCCCCGTTTTTGGGGACAAACTACTTGGAATTAGAGTAGGATACGTTTTTCAGTCATTCCGAAACGTTTCGGCCGAAAAGTGGTACTACTATCGTAGCACGCGTCACGGTGTAGCGCGCAGCGCGGAACCACACTAGGCCTGTCTAGTGGCTGAAGGCCCTCTTCAAACGGAAACTTCCGCGGAACTATGGAAGTGTTTTTTACTTCCATGAAAGTTTCCCCATGAGTAAATTTACTTCATGTTACAACTTTTTTACTTTCATGAGAAATGTAAAATTTTACTTCCATGAAACTGAAAAAAAACACGTTCATGAAAGCAAAACAAAATCATTGAAGTACATTGTTTACTTCCATCCACGCAGGTTAAAAACACTTTCATTTGGAAGTAAAAATTACTTCCACGGAAGTAAAAAACACTTTCATGGAGTAAAGTAAAAAATTCTCCCATAAAAGTTTCCACATAAGTGAATTTACTTGCATGAAAGTTTGTTTACTTTCATGGAAGTAATGTTTTACTCCCAACTGCTAGACTCTGCAAGCAGTAAGCAAAGGGTGGCAGTTGTTGCGGCTTTCGACGCAACAACTATAAGGGGTATGATGTGATGCATAATACGTTACATTACTCGTGTTCTTTTTTGTTGTTTCGAACGCTTATAACAGCCGATTTTCCTAATTGAGAATTGCCTTTCCGATGAGAATGAAAATCGAAAATATTGGTTTTTGAATTGTAAGAGATATACTTCCCTTACAGTCATTTTTTTCACTGTAAACTATTGTCAGTTATGACACCCGTCGATGACAAAAAAAAAAACGAAATCGGCATCGGCAGTCTCAAGATATCAAGGATCCCAGAAAAGCTGTATTTATGGGCGAGGGACCTCGCTCATAAATGCAAATTCCCTTAAATCCTTGATTTTTCGAGCCTGTCAAGGCCGATTTCGAAACAAAAAATCGTGGATCGATACCTATCATCGAGGAACATATTTTCTAGGCCAAATTCTTATCGTGAGCGAGATACAACTCTTAAACAATAACAAAGTACTAAAATCGATTTTCATTCTCATCGGAAAGGCAATTCTCGATTAGGAAAATCGGCTGTTATATGCTCGTGTTTGCTGCGCCTCTCCTACTGTATGGGAGGGCGCTCAAGAGCCTCGTGTTTTGCTGCATCCACCACCCGCTCGATTTCATTGTTTACACGCCGTGATGCAATACAACACAAGAAACCAACAAGAAATATATCTCCTTGCCAAGAAATCATCACATGTCACACATCGTAGCAACAGCTTGTGCAAGGTGCTAATCAATGCGTAGTCGTACATTCCCCATTGTTCACTCTGGTATCCGGACCATTACGTTACTCACAACACTGCCTCTTGCCGTGCAAAAACGGCCGACTTGTGACACGATTTCAACTCCTCGATAAGGAGGAAAACTTTTGTTCCTGAAGCCGAAGAAAAAGGTTGTATTGAGGCCGCTCCTTCCTGAGGTTGACTCGTGTGTTTGTTTCACTACGTGACCGGTTCAACTTTTTTTCCCCCGGGGAAGCTATCGACAACGGATTCACACTGCGCGAGAGCATCGGTCAGCGCCGCGTCTCAGGCTCTCGTGTGCTTTAGACTTGGAGGTACCAAACCGAACGAGTGAGCGGCCTCGTCTAATCACACGCCAAAATTGGCACAGATATTCACATGTTTGGGCTGTGAGTTTCTCTCGTGGGTGGGTGGTATCGAATAGACAACCTGGGTTGAAGATGCTTGTTGATATTTTCGCAAACGTACAGGAGGCGTTCCCGTCCTGGGAGTTCGCATTCCAATGTTCCGACAGCTCAGCCCCTGCCCATACACACAGACCTCTCGCGAAGGACTGGTTCGGACAGACTCCACGCAGCACCGTGTATTTAATCCCGGTCCCGGCTCCAGTCCACGCCCCAGCCCCACCCCAGACCCTAGATCCAGAACCAGCCGTAGCCCCAGGCTCGACCCAAGCCCCCAGCTCCGACCCAAGTCCCAGCTTCATTTGAAGCCCCAGCTTTATTCCAAGCCCCAACCCCCGTGCCGGCCCCAGCCCAGCCTCAGCCCGAGCCTGGCTTAGCCCTCGGCTCAGCCCTAGCCCCAGATCCAATTGTACAAGCATCTCGAAACACTAGCAGACAAAACAGAAACGCCCGCCCCTGACACTCGCCTAGGGATCTGCAAGCAAATAATATAATAGCAGATTCCTCTCCTTAACTAACGCGGTACTCTAACTCAACACTTCAGTCGCCAAGCGCGACGACACCGAATGCCCTCAGCGTCTTCCTGGCGTACTCGCTGAATACCAGGTGTCTGGCTGCTATACCGGGTCATCCTCCCGGGCGTAGGGCGGGGGCCGACTTCCATGTCAATGCGCTGCGCAAGAGAACATCGAAACGCCGTACGCAGTGGGAGGAAGATGGAAGGTGTACGTAGGCTGTACGTATCCGATAATATCATGTGGAAGAAGCGCTCTGGTAATATTGTTTTATACGTAGCGGGTTCCTGATTCTTGAGGGCAAATGCGACGGTATATACGTATTGTAGCACCGCCGCGCAAGACACGGAGCGCACAGACAGGCACACCAACGGAGTCGGGGGTCTACATTATTGAGCTATCCATACACAGGACATAGCTGTGTATTATGGTATGTCATACGCTACTCGGTCCTTGCGAAAAGCTCCACGTGAGGCGAGGTAGCGCTCTCGAAAATATCAGTAACGCCGCTATTTGCAGAGGGGTTCAGTTAATTGCCAACCTGCGTGCGTGAACGTACTGGCGCAGCACGAATTCAGCATAACGAGGACAGCCTCGAAAGGGGTTCTGCAAGTTGATCACCGACTTTTTGCAGCCGTCCACAAGGTTGGCTACACCGAGTCCATGACGCATGTGCTACGTGGTAGAGGTGCACCATGATCTTTGCCTTTTGAGGGTGGTGACTTAAGGAGCTCGATACCTCACCCCCCAAAAAACCTGATTTCGGATGGAAACAAAAAGTGCTACGAGTACGACGTATTTATACAACCGATGAACAAACCCGTCGCCTAACTACTTGACTATCTAGAACGAAAACTATTGGAACGCAATAATGAAATTACCGACGATTTTGGGTGAAGGAGCTCGAACCTCAGAAAACATTTGCCTTTTAAGGCAAAAAGTGCTATTAATACCTCTATCTATCGTAGCACGCGTCAGTCCATCGTCGGAAAGGTCATGGTCAAAATGCGGTCGAAAGAACTTTGCATTGAGTAGTGGGCCAGGCCGCTCTGGCCTTACGGCACATCAAACTCCCTAAACACGGTCGGCAATAAAATAAGAGGGACGACGCATGCAGCTTTCCGGAACTACTGGCGCCTTTCCTTTCGCGTGGCATAGTTGGGGCTCAAATATATCGCACTACAGAAGTAGACTATGCCCACACCACGCGTTCACAATTCATTGGGACGGTTGAAAGTCCACGCAAGGCAGTCTGCTTCCACCACCACCATCACCACCACCTCCTCCTCCTCGTGCTCGCTCAATTGAGCTCCGGCTGTAGTATGACCCACGAGTCAACAATGGTGCGAACTGACCTGTCCGAGTTGCCGAAGAAGCTCTCCGCTCTCTGTGTTTCCGATATCCCACATTTTCCAAGCACGAACCGCTGGAGGCCGGCAGCAGATGGCCCGCTTTGTCTTGTCGCTGTGAAACGTGAAAGGGCAGCCAGGGGAGGGCACTTACGTCGTGCATGGTCGTAGTCGTATGACCATGTATTCTCGCATCCCTACAATGCCGGGACGGAGCATGTTGTTTTGACAACCAGACAAACGTTGCTTTCGCCAAGAGCGAAGCGCCGTGAGGTGTTGGGCGAGTCGCATGAAAGGTGAGCTGCATCCTACTAAGAACCGCTTGTGAGGCGGACTTGCATATGGACGACAGCCTCCAATGAATTGATTCAATTTCTGTTGTGGCCACTCCCAGAGACCGCAATGGGTATTACTATGTATCTGCCTCGTGGGTGCCTTACCATATACACACTACGTGATACGATCATTCCCCTTGTGCGAAGTTAAGGTTTTCCACCCCGCACAAATGATCTAACTCGACCGCCAGCCGTGGTGACCGCCAAACAAAAAAAAATACAGTACCGTGGTTGTCTAGCTCACGCAGTGAGAGACGTGTTTTACAGCGTCACCGCCAACCGACGCCAACCCAACCAATTCAGAATACATATAGGAAGAATATATTAAGGGGGAACAGGGAAGTAAGGGGGGGGGGTTGGTCTTGCAATTTACGTTTTTGACACCACGAACCATTTCGATTTTTTGGAGGGTAAAAGTTGGGAGAGTTGACTTCCCAGCATATTCTTGCGCCTCGGTGGATACTTTATCAATTCGCATCCATCGTTTCACCGACACTGGTAGATGCACTCCTTGACCCTACTGAAGGTTATCCTGGTGCTGTTATGTGTGCTGTTTTTTGTTTCGTTCTCGATTGCACGACGAGCCACGTTTTGGCCGTTGTGGGCCAGGACGGAGCATTCCGAAGAATTTGATATAAGTGAACTACCGTTGTGGCGAAAATCTAATACATTCTACCGTTAGTCCTCAAGAGGCTGTCAACCCGTTGAAGAACAAACCGAGGAACGCATGTACGGTGACACCCCACGCAAATGGCAGAAGGCCACGCAAGCATTCCAGTTGCGCTCGTCTTAAGTCCTCCAAGTGTCCGATTCGGCCTGTGCCGGGTAGAAACTGGCTACAAGCTCGCGTCTAAGCAGATGTGCGACGATCACAATTATTTACGCATCTTTCAACGAAGTACTGCTGTTTTTCGTTGCAAGCGGACCTATTCTCCGTGTGGTATGTTTACGTGGAGCCCGTACGTATGGCATTGGTGGGAAAGCCTAGCATGTCAATACTACGAACCTTGGATCTACTAATAGCATATTCTCGACATTCCCCAGCGATCGCGCCCTCTCTCCTGCTGCGCTTGTCGGCCTGAGGTCGGCCTGATTCCTCGGCCGCCTTCGCCTGTCGAAATGCAAAAAGTTAAAGGGTGAGGCAAACGGTTTGAAGTTCAAGTCTCGGTCAACCAGCAGGGTTGTTCGTGATACTACATCACGTCAAGGAAGCAGAGTTTGATATTAAATAGAATCTTTTGTTATCACCAGTCTCGCAGCCGCTGCACGTTCTATCGCGAAGCCACTCGACAAGCCGGCAGAAACCCCTCGACACATCTCCGTTTTCACACCAGGAACGCGCATTCTTCCTTACATCAAAAGCTATCAAAATATCTACAAGATTTTACATGAAAACCTTAATACATTCTTCTCTCTCTCCCCTAATTCGGAGGCCAGCCTTGACACTTCCCTGGCCTCTCAGCCTACTTACTCTCAGCTCTTTCAATTGCCGAAAAGGAAATTAGTTTTTCGTGATCGGTCCAGGAATTACTCTGAGAGTGGTGGTTGCCAAGGGTGAGAGATGCTGATGCTGTGTACGTAGCTGTACCTCCCGCTCGATCGTCGTTTAGCGCCGACGAGCATCTGAGAAACCTTTTTGAGTCGTCATTGCTCTCTTCCCGTGGTTTCTTTGTTCTTTCTTTGAATTACATCATATTCCCTCGGGGATGACAGCGATGCGGAGGGAAGTAAATTTGCGTGCAGGAAGAATTGGCCGATTAGACGGATGTGGGTCCTGCAGTAGGTGTACGTACGCACGGTGTGCATGAAGATGACGTGTGTCTACTTTTCTTCCTGCCCTCTTGGCTTTTGCAAGTCGCACACTGCGCCAAATTCAACAACGTTTTCTATCTGATCACACTTTCGTCTGATCTACTTCCTTGAGCGAGCATAGCGGGCGGCGAATAGCCACCCGAGGTGTGCAGCCTTGTAACACTACGGTAAAGCAAGTGTGTCTGGCTTGACGAGTGCACTGATTCCTCTAGCTGAAAAGAGGAGGGTCGGTACGATAGCCTATTCTGTTGAACAAAAACCGGATGTAGGGAGGAAAATGGACGGGCGGGCCGCAAGTCCTTTATGACCCATGATTTAGGGGACAAAGTACAGCATTACTGCTTTACTGTAGGACTGGCGCTACGATAGGGGGGTCGCTTTTAGCTCCTTTATTTCAGCTGCTTGGAGCGACTCCGCCTAGTGACCACCACATATGTTTACGGCCTTGAAATATTTCACCTTTTTTTTCCCCCTGTACACGCGATACGCACCGCCACGGGATTGGTTGTCATCCTGCGCCAAAACTAATCTCGGTGCGCGTTCAATCTTGATCGTGAGGTTTTTGAGCCACTCGCCCGAGCGGCCTAATCGCGGTAGTGAATATCATGGCAGCATACCCCTCCCCCCACCTTGTAGGTATTCAACAATCAACACGAGGCAATATGACAGTGGGAGAAGGGTTAACGATGTTGTTAACTCATTCAGAACTGAAAAAATGTCCCACACTACTTCCAAGTATTGTGTCCCCAAATTGGTGCGACCAGTTCTCAAGGGGTTAAGAAAGAGGCAAACGCTTATACTCAATAAAATGCCGCGCACGTGGCATTGTTGGATGCGCCGAAAGAAACCAGGCGGTAGACGGACGCAGACATGTACGTGATACGCTGTCCGCGTCGCCTCTTCTCCGCTCACAGCCCCTCGTCAAGGGTACGAGTACTCATATATGTATACCAGGTACGAGTACCTCGGGGCAGTTTCGGACGTGACGTATTTTGTGGTGCTGGCCCTCCAACATGGCCACCAATATATCGTACCTTCCAACGTCATTCCGCCGATTACTCTGCCAATCCTTCCGGCTGTCTTGGTTATCTCCGCTCCCGCCCGCTCTTCTTCTGCTTTCCTTTCACCATGTCCCCGGGCCGCGATATCCCCCGTAGCGTGGGCCTGCGAGAAGAAAATCAGAGCGATAGAGTTCGGAACGAGCTGCATGCCTAACACCGTTGTAATATCAACACAAATAGGTAGGTAGGTGAGCGCGCGAACATGGGACACCACGGGCGGTAGTACCTGCTAGAACATGAAACCTGGTCTGAACGAGCGTCCTTTGTCGAAAGTACAACATTTGGGTAGGCCCGCTATTAATAGTGCGCCCACGCCCTTCACTCCTATCCTCGACGTCACCTCGCTTTCTGCTGTTGTTATGTTTGCAGCCGATCCCGATACAGCAGTATATATATGCATACATACTGCTCATAGAACAGGTGTGTTCTTGGTACTATACAGTAAACCCCCTCGCCGCCTTACAGCAATAGGTCCAGCAGCTTGCAAAGTTTCGCCTGTTATCGCCTTCCAACGCCTCTCGACCGCCCCAACCTATACCGCGCCACGAGTACTTCGGATGTTGGAATCCGATAAATAATGGAACATTACGTTACTCCGCAACCCCGCTTCAAGTGTAAAACTGGTGACACATTTTGGGTACCCAAGGGTCCAAAACGGTAGCATAGCAACATTATGTTTAAGCAATGACAGGTCTAACCGTCACGCTGGTAACATATAACATTATGTTAACCACTTAGATAACTCGTCCCACGTATTTGGGGACAAACTACTTGGAATTAGTGTGGGATAATGTTTCCAGTTATGAATGGGTTACTAAAGCAAAGACAGGTCCAACCGGCACGAAGTAACGCAGTGCGACGTCCATTTGTCGCTTATGGTAACGTGCTAACGCAACGTTACAGTCGGATCGTCGATACGAGTAACATGCTAACATAGTGTTACACATCCCTCGGTATTCGAGTGACATCCTAGCATAGTGTTAAAAATCGCGACGAGCTCCGAAAGTAACTTACCTAACTCACGTTAAAATGTTACGTTATCCGACCTTAAGGAGAAAAAGGAGGGCTCGAATAATGTTCCGATAACATAATGTTAGTGATATGGAAAACGTTATAAACGCTACCAGGTATTCACGTTATGTCAGGGCGTTATGCCTCATGCTACCCTGGACCCTAACACAATGTTAGGGTGGTATGGGGTATGCCTAGAGCCTCCGATATCATAACATTATGTTAGGAAGTTTGCGAATTGTGATCAGTGCATGTTAGGTTGATAACATACGAGTCTAGACAATTCCTAACATTGTGTCACGATGATAGTGCACGTACCGGCCAAGGCGTAACACTATGTTGTCGTGCCATGGCCACCGAGATCGAGAAGAAACATAACGTTAATAGAGTGTTTGCGATAGAAGTAAACAAAACAAATACTTTCCTTACGCAACAAAAAGTGAATTCCCTTCCCTTCATGATTTCGGTGTGTTTGCGATAGAAGTAAACCAAATCCTGCAGGCGACGCCTCCGAAAATAAAAAGGGAAGTGGGGAGGTGAGGCAGTGCGGCAAACCAAACAAATAACGAAAACAAAAAACCAGTGTACGAATAGCAATGGCAGCCCAGCAACGGTGGCGGCGGCAGGGATAACCGCAGTGCCGCCGCTGCTATCCCACGACCGCAAGCAGCAGCACAGCTGGCGGCAGCTACGTGGCGGCAGCTAACGGCAGCACCCACTTGAGCAATAGAAGCAAACAGCACCAGCAGCCCCAACAACAGCAGCAGTAGCAGCAACAGCAGCAGCAGAAGGAACAGCTTCCATTTTTGCTTTTATCGATTTTGGGACCGACTACTTTTCTTGTCGCGTGCTGCTGCTGCTGCTGCTGCTGCTGCCCTCGACCTACGCGCGACACCCCGCCGGCGCGCTCCGCTCCGAGCACGCCCGGCGCTCGACATATACAGACCGTGACGGAGCGCCGCCGCTGCTGCTACTGCTGCTACCGCAGTGCGGTGGAATTGGAATCATTCACGTCGAGCTGTTACCCTGTCGCGCTCTACAAGCAAGGGTGGTACAGTACCGGCCTTCTCACAAGAAACCTGAAATCGGGCTCAGGCTGACTTTCTTATTCTGGGCGCGCACGAAAGCACACGTTCTTATTTTGCGCTTTCTTGTTTTGGTCCCGGAGAAGACGTTTCCCCTAGTACTGCACAATGGATGATGGCTTGGACCCAGGTCAGCCACAGGAAGGGGTCACTTTCTTAAAGCTTACGCACTGACTAGGCTGAGAGTTTTTTTTTTTTTTTTTTTCCATTTTTTCAGGCTGACTTTCTTGTGAGCTCGTTTCTTACGAGCGGGTCGGTACTCTGTACTCGTACTCGTACAAGTAGTTATTTCTGAACAACGCATCCTCGACGACACCAAACTGGGGAGAGCGTATACCGTCGCGGGCCGCCGGCAGTCCGCCAGCGCCCCGTTGGCCAAATCCAACACCGCTCGTCCGTGTCATACTCTAGCTACACCTCTCGAGCCTCTGTGCTCCCAGCGTTTGTTGTGTTGTGTACAGCAGCAAGGAGCACAGGTTGGTGCGTGCGAGGCATGGGAGACTGCCCGGTATTTATAAGTCAATGATATGGAGAGCAAAAAATTACCGTACATTTCGTTAAATTCCTACATACCGCCCTTTAAAAAAAAAAAAACTCAAATCCTACGTACCTTGTGTGTTTATTCTCGGGAAGGGAGGTACAAAAAAAAACGCCATCGCAAACACTCTAATGTGTTGTAGTAACGTTCACTGATATGCATCTCGAACACTTTATGTTACCGCGTTACGCGATTGCTCCTCCGCTGCTAACACTATGTCGGGATGTTACCTTGCCGTTGTGTTGGCCCCCATAACATGTAGATAAGTGTCATCCGAGTGTTTCGTTATCCGAGGTGTGGAATCTTTGCACAAAGGGCAGTTCCAGCTTCGTGCTGCCGACTGACGAAGCGGTACGTGTACGTATTGTACTGCTGTTCTGTATGACGAGTACCACTACGCCCCGAAATATAAGCACCTTTTTATTGAATATTAATGTACAAAAGGTTCTTATATTTCGGGACAGACCGGTACATGTGTGAGGGCCTGGAACGAGCTTCGCATTAAGCTCAGCGTAAAGGCGGGCACTGCATGTTTCTCATTGAAACTCGGCCTGCATCTTGATATTTATTACATTGCTCTTTCTTGTCTTGGTCGCCGAGACGAGGTGGAGGCTTCTTTCGTAGGGATATTTTCTATTTTCTTAGTTTTGACCCAAAATTGAGGATTCTTTGTTATTTTATATTCGCGGGCATACGAGTACTCGTATACGTACTGCTGTAGTTCTTCGAATATTCAGTACCAATTGTAGCAGGATGGACGGGTAGGCTCTACTGACACACTGCACTACTATGAATGACCACTACACTACACAGAGCAGCAATACGTACGTACAGTTAGTTCTACGGTTGACAACGAATTGAACGCACTCGTACGAGTACTCATCACTTGTTACCACCACCATTCACACGCGGGGCGGCGGGGAACAGCCCTGACCCGCGCCCCGCCTCGCCGACAAACTCCGTATGCGAGGCCAGGATGGCCTCACTCCGTAGATTATTGATTGAACGGAATTATTGCGAGGAGGCGGAGTGGGCCGGCCAAACTTGAAGAAGTGTCACTGGGGCCCGCGTGCAGAGCAACCCCTCTCTGCCCTCTATGCTACCAGGTATATATGATATACAGCAGTACAGCAGTAGTACGTAAATTAACCAGATGCGGCACCAGAGATTACATTCAGTTCCAGTGTACCAGGTATCTCCGATGCAAGCAGTGCTCCATCTTGATACTAATAGTTCAAATCCTGATATATTCAAAACCAGAGCGCAGTGCTCATCTATCTATTGCAAGGTTGGGGAGAAGCCTATAAACTCACATCCTGAGCTTGCCCGATGAAACCACGGCGCTGAAGCCCTCGAGGAGGGGGGACTTTTTTTTTGTTTCCCTCCCTTTTTTAGAAACATCTAATGGCAGGGTTTCGATAGGTTCTAGAGGCGTTGCGGTTCTAGAGGCGCTGCGGTTCCAAGAACAGTAATCCTGACGACGACTTAGGATAGATCTTCCAGCGGTTTTCCGGGAAAATTCGACTCACTGGTAGTATCGGGAGGAATATCGTGGTCCGCAGTCCGGAATGTTCTCGCAATTTTCTCGCTAGATGCGAAAGCGGCGCAGCCGCTTTCTCAACCCGTTTCTGGCCCGTTTTGGGCCTGGGTCGGTGTCAGGGTTAGGGTTAGGGTTAGGGTTAGGGTTAGGGCTAGGGGTTGGGTTGGGTCTACGCCCGTGCCTCGATTCCCAGCGCCAGAATCGTAATAATCATCCCAACCCCTGGAAGATCTATCCTAAGTCGTTGTCACGGGGACTCTCCAAGAAGGTCGTACGTACGAGTATATAGGTGCTTGGAGTGGGGCCCCATCAATCTCTTGTCACGAAATCCAACACAGCTTCCTGCAGGCGTTCGTATTTCTGCAATACTCAAGCAGGCACGGCAACAGCTCGCGAAGGCAACCATGAACCGGCGGTTCCTGAACGAGAGGGATGCATTCCCGAAGTCGGCAGATGAGCACACTCAGCAGGTCGTGCGACTTGTACAGCATAGAAGGGCAGCCATGGACGCGGCGTGGGCAGAGCTTGAAGAAGGAATGGGAATCACACAGCGAGCGCATGGTCACAATGAAGATCAGATCTCGAACCCACGAGGAGGGCGTGCTTAAACTGAATGTCGGTGGCTCGAAAGTTAACGTGCGCTGGCATGTCCTCGCAGAAACTGAGGGGTTCAAGGAGTCCATCCTTGGCGCCTTGCTCGAGGGAGTTTGGGCCGAGGGGCGGATTCCCCGAGATGCAGACGGCCGCATCGTGCTTGACGAGTCCCCTGCGTGCGTCACACACATCATCCACGCAACGCTTGCAGGCCGTTTGAGTTCAATAGCGGTGGGGTTGACGGAGAGTGCGGCTCGCTCGGCTGTGGCCATTGATGAGGCACCGTGCCTCATCTACACCGCACACGTGATGGGGCTGCCGGGGTCTGTGTCGGGGCATCCTGCATTCTTGAAAATGAACGACGGCAGCACCGTTTTGGAACCGTTTGAAATCGCCCCTCCTTGGCGCGAAGATTCGGGATTGGGTTGGGTGCTCTAGGGATGAACTACAGGTAGCGCTCATCTACCGCGCGACGCGGGACGGTTTCGACAATAAGCCCTTCGAACCTACAAGCACCGAAGGCGGCGTCCACACGATCTGCCTTATTCGGGTGAGATCGGGCGAGGAAAACGACGACGACAGCGTTGTCGGGGCCTACTCTGTTATGCCTTGGAGTAGCGGTGTTCGGAGCAAGCAAACCATTACCGCAGGCACGTTTTTGTTCATGCTCAAGGACGGCAGTGCCACCGGAAAGGGTTTAAGGAAGCACACGAAGTTCACCCCCTACCCTACACACGTAGGCAGGACAGTCACGATGGACAAGGACGGTGTTGTCAGTATCGCTGGAAACGACTTGGGTACGGTGTTAGACGCGACAGCGGGAGTTTGCACCTTGCAGACTGGACAGGAAGCGTTTTTTATCGCGGATAACTCCCCTTTCCTGGCATTGAAAGGAAACAAAGTTGTTGATATTGAGGTATATATGTGCTCGACATCATCAGCTCCATTCACAATCACCGCGCCCAGCATCACCAAGCCGGATGGTGGCGTCTTGACCGATGCGGAAGTCCGCGACATCGATTCGTTCGGACGGTCGATCGCAAGCTCGCTCATGGAGGAGCGCATGGTCCTCGACCGTGCCGTAAAGGAGATGAAAGCGGCAGGGGCAAGGGTATCCGCTGCTGTTGGAGCCCTCGAAACCGTGTACGGTCCAAGCGTGGCGGCGGGCGAACAGGATGCCGTCGTGGAGCTCAACGTACGTGGGACGAGAATGACAACACTTCGCTCCACTCTGCAGGCTTGCCCGCGCTCCGCCCTCGCCGCCATGTTCAACGAAGAAAGATGGCCAGCCACCGACAAAGACAAGGACGAGCACGGGGGGCGGTTGATCGACTGCAGCCCGGCTTGCTTTGCCAAGATCCTCGACGTGCTGCGGATGAGGAAGCGCGCTTCGTGGAGTGGAGGCACGACACCCGAGAAACAGGAAGGCATCAGCGGCCAGTGCGCGGGTGCAATCTTTGTCCGGAAATCCGATTTGAAAGATTTCCGCACGGCCGTCAAGATGTACTTCCCGGGATGCGCGAGCTTCATCCTGGGCCTGTGCAGCGTATACACCGGGTCGGCTTGTTGGTGAGTTCGGTTTGCGAGAGGTTATTGTCCAGCTGCTGTTGGCCGTGTCAGCGCTACCTCGTGCAGCTGGCAGGCCAACGGAGGGCCCCTTTTTGATTTGTGTACAAAGTACAAGGTTCCCCTTCGGGATGTAGTTGACTTGAAATCCCGGAGGTGTCGCAAGTTTGAAAAGGGGAAGCATCATCACCAGGCATTCCTATTTACTCCAAGTACCTGCTGCTGTCTACTGCTGCTGTAGAGAAGAACAGGATGATGAGGTCCGATGACATGTGTGTGTAGTTTTATAGTACGTGGTCATGATGTTGATCGTATGTATCTATCGCCTGGTGAAACAGACGAACCCCTTACCACCGCAGGAAAACACAGGCCAGAGTTTGAAGCGCTGGTCTTGTTTCACTACCGTCGTTGAAGGGTGTGGGCTGTGCGGTTGCTTATGAAGTCACGACGAAGTGTGGGTTTGTATCGCCCTGTGTTCCCTGCGCAGCACCCAATTATTTGCACCTCTTCAGATTGTGTGTTTTATTCCTGTTTCCTAAGTCGACAGGACACATGGCACACACACATGCAGGAACACCAATGCACCGTCGGTGGCCGTGACAAAAGGAAGAGCTTGACGAAGGATTGCTGTTGTACCGTGGCTGCCTTAGAGAATAAAGCTTGAGGGGCGCAGTGATACAGTCTTGGGTACAGCAGCAGCAGAGGGAACATATCACATTTTGCGGTTTCCATCGTCCTGCTTGGCTCTAGCTCGGCGGAACGCATCCCCGCGATTACTTGCCAGTTTTCGCGGCTTTGAACGCCCAGGGCACGCGCCACGCAGCCCGGCCGGGACCCGCACATGCACCGTGGTGTACACGCGGGTCCCCGTGCGTGCCGCGCGACCGAGAGCGCGAGAAACGACCCGCGGCCTGAAGAGAAATCGCGGCCGATGTGCAAACAAATGCCAATTTGGTGCATACACATAAACGCAATGGTTAGACGGCACGCACACACCGCGGTTGTTACTTGGTACTGTTAATACTCCCGGACGGGGTTTTCACGTCTTGTCTTTCTCGTGAGTTTCCTGAGTCCGTAGACGAGATATACTTCCGTCCATATATTAGCCAGTTAGTGAGCGCCGATCGTTTATTTTGTTCGGTCGTTCACATGTGATCGGAGGAATGCTGCTGTAAGTTCGCTTGTAGAGATAACGGGAAAATCCAGATCATAACGCCCCTGAACAGGCGTTTCCACCGCTGTCTCCTCGCCTTTCTGATACTTGGCATCGTTAGTGATGTTGTTGTGTTTTTTCAGCCATGTGCGCTTTCGCGTGTTGTCTTACATCTTACCAGCGCCTTGGCCATGCTTTTATTGTTGCCGCAATTGACGTAGACTTGCCGCAATTGCCGTCACACGTTCTCGATACCCGTCAAATTACAACGATAAACTGCCGCATGACCGCACTTCCAGTTGTGATTTTCGTCATGATACCGAAATCGCCGCCAATTTTTCCCGCGATTTACGCCGTGCTGCCGCGATGACCGCCATTTTACAGCGATAGCCGCCGTATAACCGCGTTTTCCGTTGTATCACTGCGTTTACCGTTTAATTGCCGCCGTATCGATTACCGACCACACCTTACGGATATATCTCCTTACTCGATTTCCATTTTCCCGAGGTGTCTCGTTACCGAGCAAGATTCTGAAACTGAAAATGACTGTCTTTAATGATCGGCCAGACCAGTTACCGAGGTGTCCCGCGATATTCCGAACGCATATGAGCATAAACTGTCGCCTTCCGTTACCGAAACATTTGAGGCCGCGGGTGGGAGCAGGGAAACTTCACAGTTTAGTTGCGAGTTTCATATCTGTGAGGTTCCTCCGGTTTTAAGTTGGTATTCGAATCGCGGGTTTCCAAAGCAAGATGGAATTGGTGACAGTCCCGGGTATGCGCGGTGGATCAGAAAACACACACTTTTTTTACACGCACAGTTTAGGCCTTTGGAGAAGCGAGATCACGTGGCATCCAAACGAACGCTACGAGTACTACTTTCCAGGCGTGACCAGGACGCGGCGCACTGACATGTGGCATCCTCACACCAGCCGACAATTCCCCTATACCTCCTTGTCTCTAGGAGCTACGCGTACAGGTCTCTTGAACGGTGTGTGCGTATGGCTAGAGTCTTTAGGGGCTGAGTTCGGCTTTCTAACAAGATGCAATCCCAACCACCACATGCCAAAAGGGTGATAATGGACCATTTTCGCCTGCCTGCCTGCCTGCCTGCCGACGACGGACGATTACGGCGTAACACTCCTGTCCCACACCACATAAAACCTGCGCTCGGCTTCGCGGCGTTTAGTCAATGTTGTGACTTGGGGGCACCAGCCCCCATGGCATGACCTCAGGCCGTTTTCAAACAGGGTTGGTGTTCCTCATCATTCGGATTTTCGTTTTGTCAAGCACACCAACCCCGGGCCACACAGCTCTATCAATACTTCACTGCTTATAGCAGGCGAGGGAAAGCTGCCGTACGTCACATGGACTGCAGTATTCCGCGCTGAACCTGGTTCCACCTTGGCACGCGTTTTTTTCCCTTAAGGAAGCACGAAACCACCCGTCTCTATGTTAAGCCTCGACAAAATTAGCGGGCTACTCTAAAACCTACCAGCTGTACTACGAACACTTTTGAAAAACGAGGGGGGGGGGGGGGGGGGGGGCCCGCAGCCTTCACAGCCACCTTGAAGGTCAGGCATGATTTTGGTGTTGTGACGGTACGTAGTGCGTAGCGACGATTGGTGCGTGAACTGTCAAGATTTATATTCGTATATATTTACGTAGCTCATAACCGTATATGCATACGAGTAGCTCATCAAGTGTTTGTTGTTGAAGAAACAACACATCAGCCTTCGACTGATTCACCATCCCACGTTTTTGTTTCAGCCGCTTACGCTCGAAGAAACGTGCTACGATACCATGGTGGTAGCGGTATACCCTACCCGACGAAGTTTCCTTTTTGCCTGCTTACTGTAGTGAGAGGCAATTCGGTTATATCGTGCCTGGTATGTGTTTCGCTGTCCTGCTTTGTTTTGGCATACTAGCGATGGATGTAGGTACACCACTCTGTATCAACGAGATAACGAACTTGCCTGAGTCTGCACGCAAGAGACGCATGCTACGGTAGAGGTGCACCTGCATACAGGCCATTTTCTTAGAGTGGTCACTTGAAGAGCTCTATACCTGCAGTAGCCTGCACACTGAGTTTGGAGGAAGATAAAAGTGCTACCCGATTACCAATCCCACGGCCCAAGTGTAAAATGAAACATTCTGGACGAAAATAATGAGATTCCGACGAATTTGGGTTAAGGAGCCTTTAATAGGTCGTTCAGAAAACGTTTCAGCGGAAACGTGCAGCATCTATCGTAGCACGCGTCAAGACACCCATTTCTGTTTGTGGCGCGTCATTTCCATACCATTTGTGGGTGTACGGCAACCGTGGTGGTCTTGTTACCGTCAGCACATTTACGGCGAGGCCTTGACACCGTTCACCGCTTATCGTTGGTCTGCCGCAGCCCTCTACCACTGCCCGGGTTTGGTGAAACGTGAATATAATGGAACGAGAAACCCTTTGATCTCTCCCCCGGTCGAAATCCCCGCCTTGACTGTTTTATGAGTCAGGACAAGTTTGGGCATATGAAATACCGCTGATATGTGTTCCCCTGTGTCGCCCCGTTGCTTCCTTCCTTTCTGCGTGCGTTCCTGCCTGCCTGCTACGAATAGAGACCCGCCAAAGCCGCAATCAAGACCGCACACATGTACGTACCCTCGGCCGCGGCTGTGTTATTCTTGGGGGCTTTAGTAAGAAGTGTGTACTTCGTACCTCGCACCTGGTACGTGGTAAAGTATGGCGTGATTGGCGACAGACGTAGGATGTTACCCACAGTATAAAGGAGAGCTGTCATCTTCACAGCTCGAATGCGTGATTTGTAGAGTACTGGTAGCGCTGAGTGATTGGTGACGGGGCGAAATCTTGCGATGTTCTGGAACTCCTGTTCTGGTACACGAGTGACCAAGGTCGCCCCAAGGCCTCTCTCCGTGTGCGTGAAACGGTACGAATCCAGCGAGCTATCAAAAGTTAGCATGCAGCCGTAAACCCGTTTTGTATCAAACGATTTATTTTGTATACCCGTAGCAATGTCTTAGCCGGCCAGAGGCACGTGGCTGATGCCCAATAGTTGATTACCGTGTTGACCAGCCGCCGCCGTGACGAGTGTGCTGCAGCGACGCAGCGCGCAGCTACTCAAAATAGACAGGAGGAGCAGGTTTCCACCGTCTTCTTCAGTAGGAAGGACGCGGACAGATCAAACCTCCATTTGAACAAATTTCGTTGCGTAGCGGCAGGGATAAGGAGCTAAGGCAGGTGTCGGGGGGTTGTCGGGTTATTTGTCAGGTCTCTCCTGTGAGTTCATCCGTGCCGACCTGCCGAAGCTGATTGCCCTACACTATAGGGGGCAGGGAGCGTCAATTGTGTCTTCATGAAGTGGGCATGAGAGGGGCGCCACGCTACGCAAAGGGAGCATGAGCAGCACCTACCATGGGTTATAGCTGTTTCCGCCGAAGTTGGACGGTGACTTGCTACGTACCCCCGCCTGTATTCTAGAAGAGTAGACTATCTGTAGAATGTGTTTTTTTCCTCTCTGTTTCATGGTTGCTCGTGTTTGCGTGGACTACCTGGTCGGATCGTTGCGCGACCGGCATTAGCGGGGACCTGATATTTTGGTAGGAAGTAGCAACAATAAAACACCCACCCCCCAGCCGCCGATCGGAAGGGCAGGCGTTGAGAGAATGATGACCTGTTTTCTAAAGTAGCTACGTCGTAGACGTACGTAGTAGATTCAGTCACGATAAGGCTGAAATTCCTGAGACGGCCATAATTTCTCCAATTCTTTGAACATTTTAGAATGACGAAGCTATATTATGGCTATTTGGGCAAACTATGTTATCTGCGTTCCAATAAGGAGGTGGATACAAAAATACAAAAACGTTCGAGGTTCGGATTTGTTTTCGTCTTTCGCACCACCGGTTCCGGGGATGGAAATAAACCAAAACAAATAGGCCTGGTGATATGTAGCTTTCGGTATCTGCCCTTGACTTTTTAGGAGTCTCTGCAGTGATCGAGATATTGTTATTTTTTGTCCCGTGAAGTAACTACCCTCTCGAGCGGAGGTAAAGACACCACCACGTACGCAATAATCAAAACCCTGGAGAGTACATAGGCTCATTCGAAGGCTCTCGTCAAGGCCCCTACCCGTAGGTACGCTTCAGATCAACCGAATTCGGTGGCGCGCATGAAATGCTAATTCGGACGCCGAAATTCAGTTTTGTGGCTGAAACCATCATATGTATGAACGAAGGGAATGTGCGTACGGAGGGGAGGCCTGCTCTTGTGTTAGCCGCGTACTTCGATGTATAGTATGTGCTAGATGTTTCCGCCGTAACAAGTCGATTCTGGATACGTGCGGCAGTCAACAGGTGGTACTGTAGAGAGAGGGATAAGATGGGGAAGACATCCTTCGGTACTTGTGAGGCTCGAAATACCATACGTAATGCAGTATGCATTGTATACTGGTTTATTTTTCCGTGCTCCTCGTTTGTGTTGCACGAGCCAACGCTTCCATTTTTGCTGCATCTCATTTGAGAGCACTCAGGAGCCCCGTGTTGTGCCGCGTCCATCACCTGTGTTGTTTCCCTGGTTACGTTGGGGTGAGATGAAAATACAACCAACCACAATGGACAATTCCTTGCCGTGGAAACATTCAATGTCGTAAGGTGTAGCAGCAGCAACATGTGGAAGACCCCAATCAAAATATCACGAAGTGGGCAGTGATATTATCCAGTGTTTACGGTGGTATCCGCACCGTCCGTTAGTCCCAACTAACTATTGTGTCTAAAGAGATTTTCGTCTTCATAAAACAAGTCGAAATTGTGATACTTTAACGTTTTTTGTTCCAGCTTTTCGATCGAGAGAGAAGTTGGCGCTCCTGCAGCCGGCGAAAATATGAGTGACGAGATCGCTCCTTCCTGTGGTTTACTCTCCTCGTGCCCCCCCCCCCGAGCGATTCAAGTGTTTTTAGAGCGAAGCAATCCATAGCGGGTGCACTTCGCGCATGCCATCGGCCGGCGTCATGTATCATATTTTCGCGACCCCTGTGCGGGGTGGTATCAAGGCGATAGTACTGAAGGGTCTACTGATGTACGTATGACGGAGAAGACGGAGACATTTCCCTCAAAATCGTCCGACTTCCTTTAACAGCCGATTTTCCTAATTGAGAAATGTCTTTTCGATGAGAATGAACATCGAAAATATTGTTTTTTGAATTGTAAGAGATGTACGTCCCTCACAGTTTTTTTTTTTACTGGAAGCTATTGTCAGTTGTGACACCCGTCGACGACGACGACAAAAAAAACGGCATCGGCTGTATCAAGATATCGAAGAGAAACAAAAAAAAAAACTGGATTTGTGGGCGAGCTACCTCGCCCATAAATGCAAGTTCCCTTGTATCCTCTGCTTCACGAACCTGTCTATTATAGGTTGATTTCATTTCTTTTTTGTGGATCGATGCCTTCCATTGAGTAACATGTATTATAGGCCAAATTTTGATCGGGAGCGAAATCCAATTCTTAAAACAAGAACAAAGTACTGAAATCGGTTTTCATTCTCATCGGAAAGGCAATTCTCAATTTGGAAAATCGGCTGTTCTTTGACGTAGGCGTACGCACCCAAAAGCTAAGGGTCGCGTCACACCACAGGTACCTATCTACTTGTCGCGTGGTTCACGGTGGGACGTAGTTGGCCTACACGACGCATGCTACGGTAGAGATGCACCTGCATACAGGAACATTTACGAGGCTCCTCGCTTGAGGAGCTCTATACTACTGTAATAGGAAGTAAAAAAACTGATTTGTGGGAGGAAAATAAAATCCCAGGGCCTAATAATTATACATTGCCAAGTACTTCAGTACAGGAATGAACTTCTGACAATTTTGGGTTGAAGCCCCAAAAGGTGCTACAGTGCGTACTCTATCGGGGAGTAGCGTGCGTCAGACGCCATCTTGCACGTTGGACAATCTGTTTCTCTAGCAGTGCATCACACACGAACTGGAGTCCTGCGATTTGCTGATTACCCACCCCGCGGTACAGTACAGGATACCTTGAATAAGAAACAGGAAATCTGGTCCAGGCTGGATTTCTTATTTGAGAGAGGGATACAGTGCTTTCAACACTAACTTCGAGATAGCGACTCCCGAAATTCTTATTTTTCACTCTAAATCTTAGCCTGACTTTCGTATTGGCCTGGTTCTCATTAATTTGGTGTCCTTTACTGTAGAGGTTGCGGGTTGTTTTTTTCCTTCTGGGGCCAATATATTCTGCCCAGCTGAGCTCCTCAAGTGAGCAAACTACAGTACGCGACAGATGTTAAAAATCTCTCATTGTTGAGGCACGATTTCTGCGTTGTACATAAAAACAAATCCAGAGGTATACAAGATCAACCTTTCTCTGTGGTAATACGTGGCATTTTTGTTGTACTGTTAGTCTGCTGTTGCTGCTGCCTCAATGCCGCTCTCGATGCTTGATTGCTTCCTCGCTGCTGGCACTGACTGGTACACACTGACTTCTCGTCGCTGCGTGCATACATACATCCTAAGAGAAAACAATAATATGTATATGATATACGTAAGAGAGTCGAGGCCGGTCGAACATTACAAACAAAAAAGGGCATTAGCCAAAAATAGGTATACCTACGCACTTTGAGTAATTTATAGGTACACTGCGTAATGTACACCGCAAACGGCTTCCGGGCCCGCCTGATATCGGGCCTGCGCTCCATTGTACCTACAAATGGCTCAAAGAGCGCAGGTACACCTATTCTTGGCTACTCAATGTGCGTATCACCTATTTTTGGCTTCAACTGTACCTATAAATGGCTCAAACGATCACTTTTTGGTAACTGAAATATAGACAGACGACCACACATTCGCCCACGTTTGCTACGTACGTATGGAATGTTGTTCCGGATCACGCCAACGGCTGTGTAACTTAGACCCCCTCGTAACCGTATGGTATTACTCTGTACACGTATACATATACCAAATTTTCTCCTAATATATACTGCACTACAGTATGTATATTGTACTTTCAGCATAACGGCATGGAAACACTCGTCATTGTTGTTTCTCCGCATCGTATATATGTGTGTGCGTAGGAGGGGGTGTCGTACTGAATACGTATGCATTGATCGCGATACGATTTCTCGCTTAACTTGTAGTCAATGCGTGATAATTCCGCAGTGTCAGTGGTTGTACTGGTACGGTCGGCTGGTTGACAGTCTCGGAATCTGATATGGCCGTCTCTCTATATTTCAGTTGCCAAAAAGTGCTCGCTCGAGATATTTATAGGTACAGTTGAAGCCAAAAATAGGTGATACGCACATTGACTAGCCGGTAATAGGTGTACCTGCGCACTTTGAGCCATTTGTAGGTACAATGGAGCACAGGCCCAATATCAGGCGGGCCCGGAAGCCGTTTCCGGTGTACATTACGCAGTGTACCTATAAATGGCTCAAAGTGCGTAGGTATACCTATTTTTGGCTAATGCCCAACAAAACATATTCCTACTCTTGTGGGACGGCGATCGGCTGAAAAATCGCTCAGTTGATGTTACGTCGGCGGGGGAGCTACAACAATATTACTATATTAATAGTACAGCTAGTATAAGTAATGCTGATGTTATTGGTTATTCTTTTTTCTAAAGGAAGGTGTGGTGGTGTGTTTCATAGGGTACAGTACCGCACCTACATTGCAGCAGTATATATATATATATATTTTGTCCGAATATAATTCATCGACGGGTAAAAAGTCTACCAATGGCCGGTAGATATGATATGATAGACCTCCGACGTCGGAAAGAGATATGGCCGTGTCACGCCTCCCCACGTGCCGCAGGCTTGTTGCGCGGCAGCCTCCCCGCAGGGGATCCCTGGATGACCCCGGGGCCCTTGGAGGGCCGGCAGGGATTGCACTCAGCGTAGTGGCAGCCGGAGCTAAACCTTTTCGATATCGCGCCCCTCGCAGGGGGGAACTAATGAATGTCTTTAATGACTGTAGTATGAATTGGCTAAATCGTGTCCCTCTTGTGTCAATATGAAATGTTACGGGGGACCATAGTAAACAGGACTGACGATAAACACAAAAACCTATATATTTACCTTTTTTCCTAACAACATCTGGTCCTATTTACTATGGTCCTCGGTAATAGTGTGGAGAATCCTAGCTCAGATCCAAGGGTCACAAAGCAGGAGGATCTTCTTCTTCCTCCCCACTAGGTACGGTGCGTGCCTTGCATTTTTATCACCAGAAGGCTTCGGCCCGCGCTTTCTTCCCTCGTCGACTCGCATCGAATTGCGCCTATATCATACCCACGCTGCTTGCAGCAGGCACTCTCAGCAGTTAGTTGCTTCCTTCCGGTCAACTTTTTATTATGTTGAAAAAAGCAAAAGCGATACCAAGGGTGTGCGAAAATCTGAATCCCAGACACCCCACTACCCCCCCCTATATTGGAAGGAAGAACCGGACAGCTGTGATCCCAGGAAACAATAAGCCAACTTTTTTTTAATTACCCCCCCCACCAGCGAAAACAAAATGGGGGGGCTCTCTAAAACCAAGTGAAAGAAAAGGAACCAAAACGAAAAAAATGGTTTTCGCTCATTTCGTTCTGTGATCACAGCGATCCGGTTTGTTTTTCATTCTGACGTTCCTACGAGTGTGGTGTCGTTTTCTCTTTTTTTTTTACGCCCTTGGCGATACTCGTATTGTTTCTATACTTCTAATAACGACGAGAAAGCTCCGTCTGGGGGCATCATGCTGTGAAAAAAGAACGGCCGTAACTCATGTTATTTACAATGAATATAAAAAATGTACGTGAAAAATGCACATACAACGTGTTTGTAAGCCCGCGGCGAAAACCCGTGCTGCGCCCGAAGCGCAAGTTGCGGCAAGCCGTGTATTACAACCCCTAGCTGCTGTTTTGCGAGAGATACAGCGGTAGTACGTACGTACGTATTGTAAAAAGAAAATTCAAATTCGCTTTTCATTGGTCAAAACACGCACCAACCCAAATATTAGGATTTTGGGGTATATTCAATTTGAATTGGACGCAAAAACAGTTTTGTTTTTGCGAAATCAAATCCCAACTTTAATTTATTTTCCAAATTGTTTTTTAGTTTTGCTGCTTTCGTTTATGGACCCTAAACCCACATCAGTTCGTAGTTTTCCTGTTCTCGTACGACCGGTAGAGCTGGCCGGCGTATCTCATCGACGAACGAGAAAGAACCGTATAGGCCACGGCCCTATCGCCTACCAGAGGCTTGGGATTAGGTTTGTTGGGGCATTGCTCGCCTGCCGCGGTTCACGACACCGGTTGCTGTTCATACTCCAACGGGGTTTGAACAAGACATACAACAACAGCAGTACGTATATACCAACAACACCGAACACGAGCAGCAATATGCGCCGGTGGTTGAACATGAGGGATGCATTCCCGAGGTCGGCGGATGAGCACGCTCAGCAGGTGGTGCAACTCCTGCAGCACAGAAGGGCGGACATGGACGCGACGTGGACAGAGCTCGAAGAAGGGTCGAAAGCAATCGACGATCGCATGGTAGAGTGTGGACTGAGCGCCCGAACCATGGACGAAGGCGCGGTTAAACTGAATGTCGGCGGCTCGAACGTAAACGTGTGCTGGCACCTCCTCGCGGAGGCGGAGGGGTTCGAGGAGTCCATCCTGGGAGCCTTGCTTGAGGTGGTTTGGGGCGAGGGGCGGATCCCCCGAGATGCAGACGGGCGCATCGTGCTTGACGAGTCCCCTGCGTGCATCAAACACATAGTGCACAATATACTTAGAGACTCGAGTAGCGGCCGTGGGAGTTCAGTAGCGGCTGTGGGGCTGCCGGAAAGTGCGACTCGCTCGGCGGTAGCTATTGACGAGGCACCGTACCTTATGTACACCGCACACGCGATGGGACTGTCGGGATACGTGCAATCGCATCCTAGATATTTGAACATGAATGGGGGCAGTACCATATTGGAGCCGTTTGAAATCGCCCCTCTTAGTGCAAAGATTCGGGAGTGGGTTGGGGGCTCTATGGATGAACTGACGCTCATCTACCGCGCGACGCGGGACGGTTTTGACGCTGAAACTTTAAAACCTACATGCAACGAAGGCAGTATCCCTTGCACAGTCTCCCTTATTCGGGTGAGTTCGGGCGAGGGAAACGACGACAGCGTTGTTGGGGGCTACTCTGCTATACCTTGGGGTAGCGGTACAAACTACAGCTTCTCCGAAGACATGTTTGTCTTCATGCTCAAGCACGGCAGTGCCACCCGAAAGAACCCGATCAAGCCCACCAAGTGGAGTTTAAAGCCTACCAGCGGGCGCACAATCTTCCATGTTAAGAGCAACTATGGTGCCCGCGTCGGTGGGAACGATTTGCTTACGTGGTTGGACGAGGAGGAGGGATACGACACCGTGAGTACTGGACGGGAAATATTTGATATCGATGAGGATTCCCCGTTCCTGGCGTTGAATGGAAATAAGGTGGTTGACATTGAAGTCTACCGCTGTTCGACGCCAGCTCCGCCCACAGCCACCACCGCACTCGTTACTACCGCCAGACCGAATGACGATGCTCTGACCGATGCAGAAGCTCACGACATCGATGCGTTCGGCAAGTCGATCGCAAGTTCGCTCATGGAGGAGCGGGTTGTTCTCGCTCGTGCGGTAAGGGAAATGGAAGCGGCTGGGGCACGGGTTTCTGCCGCCACTAACGCCCCCCACGCCATTTACGGCCCAGACGTGGCCGCAGGAAAACACGATGCCGTCGTGGAGCTCAACGTGCGTGGGGTGAGGGTGACAACGCTGCGCTCCACTCTTCAGGCCTGCCCGCGCTCCGCCCTCGCCGCCATGTTCGACGAAGACAGATGGCCAGCCACCGACAAAGACAAGGACGAGCACGGGAAGCGGCTGGTCGACTGTAACCCAGTCTACTTCTCCAAGATTCTCGACGTGCTGCGCATGAGGAAACGCGCTTCGTGGAGTCAATGTGCGACACCCGAGAATCAGGAGGAGAAGGAGCAGGAGAAGGAGAAAGAGAAAGAGGAGGGGGGGGGGAGGAGAAGGTGGAGGTGGAGGAGAAGAAGGGAGAGAGCACCAATGGCGGATCGGGTGCAGTCCTGATCAAGAGCGCCGACGCGGAGGCCTTCGGTGAAGCCGTGAACATGTACTTTCCGGGGTGCGAGAACTTAATCATGGGTCTGGTGCAGTCGGTGTAACCCGCCATGGACATGCAATATCAATACATCTCGGCAGCTTGGTGAGTGCGGTTTGCCTGAGGTTGCTGTTTACACATATCAGACACACCGGTTAGTGACACCCTGGAATATAGGAATTTCTACTTTCGTCTATCGCTCGTGCGAATTTTTAGAACAAGTACAGCAGTAGACTACAGTACGTCGTAGTGAAAATCAGTAGACATGTATAGTGTGGCTCTACAAAAACTGCACACTAATGAGGAATAAATGAGGGTATTTCCGTTCTTTCCCTGGCCTTTTTAGTAGGAACGCCTCCGAGCAGGCACTCACGGGGTGAAACCCTTGCCACCTCCTGTTAGTGAAACTACATGCAGTTGGGTTTTCGTCGTAAACACCGCTGTAGGGGGGCCACTCGGACGAGTGAATACCATACTCACTCGTATTTCTTTGTTCTTTGGAGTTTTTAGCTTTTAGGCGTTTCTGTTTTTCGCGATATGTACCGGGATGGGATTGTTTGCATGTTTAGGTCCCCTATTTCGAGGGAGGTAGAGATTACCCACTCGCCCGAAGACGCGTGCTACGATAGAGGTATACGAAGTATACCTTGTTTTGTCTGAAATGTCTTCTGAATGGCCGGGCTCCTTTTGTTAGTTTTTTTTTAGAAGCTCCACGTGATGTATATATATTACCGTCGTACCAGGCCGTACACAGAAGGAAGGGGAAGAGACATGAAGAAACATAAAGAAGAAGAGAAGTATTAGAAGAAGTGATGATAGACATCACACAAACCTATTGAGTGCTCCACAGAGAAACACGCATATTTCATCTGTGGAACTCCCAAATACCGTTACATAAATATCCCCGCACCAAGTACGGTAGCACTCCAGTAGTGGACAGAGGGTGGTAGTAGATCTTCCTAAGGTAGCTATTTAGGCACTCTGGTTGGCCAAGGGTATGTTTTACGCGGCGCAATCAACTTGGAGTCTTTCCCAGCCACAGCATCCCGAGCAAACCAAGAGTCCTTCCAAGCTCACCATCCACGCCGGCCGAGTCAACCTCGAGTCAGCATCCCAGCACTGACCACTGGCATAGGGTTCGGGTTAAGGTTAGGGTTAGGGTTCGGGTCGGAGGGTCGGCTTCAGGCGTCAAGTACAAAACCCCCGTAAAAATCTACTATCAAGGTCTGTCCACCCCTCGTAGCACTCTGAACATCCTTAACCCAAAATGGTCTGACTTTCATTCTTGTGTTGCAAATATTGTTAATATTTGTATTCTCAGGCCATGCGCTTGTCCACCCGGTAGCACTTTGCTTTCCCTCCCAAAATCAGTTGTTGGGGGCGAGGTGGTACAAGTAGAGTTCCTCAAGTGAGCAGCTTAAAAAGAAAACACATGGTGCGCCTCTACAGTGCCCGTAGCATGCGTCCAAATGGCCGTAAACTGGGTACGCAGTGAAAACAGGTTAGCCCCCCCCCACTGCTGTAGTAGCACTGCTAGCTACAGTAATAATGACGTAGAAACCCCGAAACAAACACCAGACCAATCTAACCCCGTGTATTGCTCTTCTACTTACATACCTGTTTGCATCACTGACTGACGCATGCTACGGGTAGAGGTGCACCTGCCTACAGGCCATTTTCTGAGCGTGGTCGCCTGAGGAGCTCTATACCCCACCCCAAAAAACTGATTTTTGCAGGAAAACAAAATTGCTATCCGATGAACAGCATAGAATGGAACATACATAAAATATGTCAACACAAGAATGAAACACCTACGAGTTTGGGGGTAAGAAGCCCGACCGTCTTTCAAGAACAGTTTTCTGCCAAAACGTGCTACACCGTGCCTCATACTGTAGCCACGCGTCCACTCGTACTTCGTATATCAGTTTATTATATATATACGAAGTAATAATGTTGTTAGCGGGGGAGCCTCGACTTGTGGCAACGCAGGAGGGTTCATGCGTTTTAACTGGACCTTTTTGTACGACGATCGAGTGCTACGGTAGAGGTAGCACGTTTTGGCTGGTGTCGTTTCTGAATGACAAGGCTCCTTGTGTTACAGAATGTTTTGCTTTGTAGTTACTGTCGTAGCCCGCGGGATTGTCCACCGGGTAGCGCAATGTATCAGCGAGGTCTCAAGTAGAGGGTTTCCTCCAAGCTATTTCCTTTGGTGAGGTATGGAGCTCCTCAAGTTTGGAGTTTGGACCTCTACCGTATAGCTGTGCGCCAACGGAAACTAGACACTACAGAGTACTCAACTTAAGCCTCTGATGTAGTAGTAGTAGTAGTAGTACTGTAGTAGTAGTAAAAGTAGTAGTAGTAGTAGTAGTAGTAGTAGTGGTAGTAGCACATCCAGAGTTGCGAGGAATCGTCGAAGAGAGTTGACGAAGTTTAGTTTCCGTTTTTACCGTCCAAGCTTGGTTACCACGGTCCTCCGTTATATACCATCGGTGCATGTGCCGTGGGTTGTCGCTGCCGTTTGCCGTTCACACTTTGTCCACCGCGACCCTTTACCACCGTCCGAATATAACGAAGTGTCGATATCATGGAATGAGGAATCCTTTGAATATCCCCACCGACAAGTATACCCCGTTGAATATATAATGTATTATAAGGATGAGCTGGAAATGTGAAGTGCCGCTGATATTGTGCCCCCTTCGTCGCCCCATCGCTTCATGCCTGCCTGCCTGCCTGCCTGCCTGCCTGCCTGCCTGCCTGCCTGCCTACCCGCCCTCCAACCCTTGCTTGCTTGCTACGAACATAGACCGCCAATGCTGATATAAAGACTGCGCATGTGCCCTCAGGCGTGGCTATTGTGATTTTGGAGGGTGCTGCTATGCATCAGCGAGGCGTCGGGTACAGACCTTAACCCTTTCACGGCGTTCAGTAAGTATACACCTGGTATATACCTGGTACCTCGTAAAGTATACTGCGGTATATGAGTATACACACGTCTAGTCTTGACCACAGGATGAACGAGAGCTCCCACCTTTGACAGCTCCGGAATTTTAGCATGTCTAAACTGCTGTCAAGAATGTTTCTTTGCAGAGTAGCGCCGAACGAACTATGAGAAAGGGATGATGCTTCAATTCGAGCGACGGCTGCTCATAGTATAAGTGTCCCAGGTTGTCTTCGCTCCTACTGTGGGGGTGAAAACGGCACAAATATTGCAAGTGGGCAGCCGTAGAAGCGGTTTATATCAAATGGCGGTCAGTAGGTGTACCATACAGCCGGCCAGACGGCTAACCGCCGCGGTGGGCCCTGTACTGCAGCGATGCAGCACAAGGCTTTTGAGTAACCCGGAGCGGACTGACGCGTGCTACGATAGAGATAGCACTTTTGGCTGAAATAATTTCTGAACGATCGAGCTCCTTAACCCAAAATCGGCGGACTTTGATCATTATTGTCATTATTGTCATTATTGTCATTATTGTCATTATTGTCATTATTGTCATTATTGTCATTATTGTCATTATTGTCATTATTGTCATTATTGTCATTATTGTCATTATTGTCATTATTGTCATTATTTTGTTGCAATATGGTTCCGTGTTTGCTTCGGCCATGGGATTTTCAATCCGATAGCACTTTTACTTTCCTCCAAAATCAGTTTGGGGTGAGGTGTGGAGCTCTTCAAGTAAGGGGCTCCAGAAAAAACACGGTGCACCTCTATCGTAGCATGCGTCGACTTTCCACAATGTTTTCCCAGTATAAAGTATGGAGGGGGCCGTTCACCCAACCTACATTTGTCTCAGAGCGGTGGAGAATCTAATAATAGGTGAGGGGGTAGCATTATTTTTCGGAGTCTTATTTTGCATCTCGCGCCATCCGTGTTGAAGTTGGTGCGTCTAATAGGAGGGAAGCCGACGGCGGCCACGCAAAACCTATAGGAGGCTAGGAGTGGCGCCAACCACGTCCTCGTGAGGATGACAAAGCGAGGGGTGCCGTGCTACGCAGAGGAGAGCATGGGGGCAGTAGGAACCAATGTTTGGCTGATTCTGCCAAAAGGTGGAAGGTGATTTGCATCCCGCCTGTATCCTGGCGGGGAGTCTATCTACGCCTATCTTTCTGTAGAATGTGTTTTTTTTTTCTCTGTTTGTTCGTGTTTGCGTGGTCGTCGGGTGAGATCGTGTTGTCCGACCGGCATTAGCTGGCACCTGAGAGCTTTGTAGGAGTTGCCACGATCCAATACTGCCCAAGAGAGTTTCGACCTGGTATATACAGGCGCTATTGCAGGGCATGTGTTTACTTAACGAAGAAGGACCCGCTCATGTGTACGCCGAATATGTAAAAACATGGTGCCGTAACAACTAGGCCCGGCATCATGCATACGCGTAGGGGTAAGTAGGGAGGGGGGTGGGGGGTGCTCATGTTGTGCACGGCCGTAGGCGTATGACCATAGACTCTCGCATTGGGTCTCCACCAACCAGGCAGACAATGCTTGCACCAAGCACGAAGCGCCGTGAGGTATTGGGCGAGTCGCACGGAGGGTGAGCTTCATCCTGCTAAGAACGGGGGGTTGGGTCAGCTTTTGCTTGCTACGCTAGATATATGAGAGTATGTAATAGTATGCATTAAGGCATACACATAAATGTTCCGATGTTCGTGGTTTTCCTTATTTCCCTTCACGTGCTAACCTTCCTGTTTGCGCCCTCTCCTATGGAGCGCCTGGGGGGGGGGGTGTGGTGTGCCGCATCCATCGCCTGTAGCGATATCCCTGTTTAAACGCCGTGAGCCGAGAAACCAACAAGAAAAGGGGTTGCCCGTGGCTCCAAACCGCCGAACGCCAGATGTCCTGTAGTGTATTGGACTCGTGCTACGATAAAGGTATAAGGTATACCTTATTTTGGCTGAAACGTTTTCGGAATGACGGGGCTCCTTAACCCAAAACCGCCCGAATTTCATCCTTGTGTCGCAACACTTTTCATTTTTTACCTAGGCCCATGGGAGTGTTGTCGGGTATCACTTGTTTTTTTTCCTCCTACATCAGGTTTTGACTTAGTATTAGTGTAAAGATCCTCAAGCTACGTAGGAGCCTCAGAGAATGTCTTGTATGCAGGTGCGCGTCTACCGCAGCTCGCGTCATTGTAGCTGCAGCAACGCGGAAGGTCTCAATCTAAATATTTGCATCACAAGAGTTGACACTCCTCAGGGTCGGTCTGGCGTCGTATGTCCGCACCACACACACACAAGCGCTACTCAAGAGCATGCTTGCCTATGTTCCGGTTCTCGAAGAAGGCTGACTCGTGGCAATGGTTTGAACTCTTCTGTTTACTTACGTGTGAAGACGAATTACTGTTCCTTTGAAGCTGAAGAAAATATGTCAATCGAGATACTCACATAAACAGCTCCTTCCTGAGGTTCGACTCGAGTTATTTTCTTCCCCAGCCAGTTCAAGATTTTTTGTCGGGAAGAAGTCGGCAGCTTATTTGTGCACACAGCGTATAACATCGGCCGGCGCCATGTATCATGTTCTTGTCTCATGTTATCGTGTGTTCTGTGCGCGAAAGTGTCTAAAGCCGAAAAGAAGCGGAGTACTCAGTATGAAGGGTTGAATAGTGTTTTTTTTAAGCCGGAGGATAAAAATAAAATAAAAAAGTGTTTTTTTTCCTCGAGATCCTCTATTAGCTTTCAAACAGTCCACACACACCGTGGATTGCGACACGCCACAGGCCATTACAGTAGTCAGGTCCAACGCCGTTTGTTATGATACACGAACGCTCTGCGTACGCTATCCTGAACGCTGGAGAGTCAACGCACTTCGAACTTCTCGCAGCGCGTCGCGCACGAAGTGGGACCCCTCCATTTTCGAAGAATGGCGCTACACATCAATTCCACAAGTGTAACTTGTGGTCTCTGGAACGGATTCAATATATTTGTCTGTCTGTCTGTCTGTCCGATGAGTATCAGTCTGGGGTACCCCACGGCCAAATTTCTTTCAAAACTGCTACACCCGTGCCGCAGGCAACAGGTCGGTAGCCCTCGAGGAGGCGATCGCCATGGTCCAAACCGTATCTAATGGGGTGCCCTGTGTGTGAAGTAGTCAGGGTTGGCTCCCAGCATCCCAAACGGAGTGGCGGGCGAGCGATTGCCAAGCAGCACCGAGGCCAGTGCCTAATTTCAAGTTAATCGGATTTCATACGCGTACGAGCAGTCTTTCCAAGCCGCACCTTTCTTCTTCCCTACCTACCTCTCTCCCTCCCTCCCTCCCTCCCTCCCTCCCTCCTCCCTCTCCTCCCTCCCTCCCTCCCTCTATCTCTTCCATCCTCCCACCTCCTCCTCCTCCTCCTCCTCCTCATCTTTCATTTTCTGATAAACAAACAATTGGCCGCTGGTCCAACAAAAAACGAATACGACTCGTTCTGTTTTTTCGCTACAAATCGAAAAACTAAAACAAAACTATGTAGCGGTCTGCTTTGTGGATTCTGCTGTGCAAAGCAAGATCCCATATCGTCCCGACCAGTAAAGTCGATTGCCTCTTCTCTTCTTCCATCTTCGTCTAATTTTTACCAGCGGTTCTCCAGTCTGTGACTGGAGTGGTCATTTGGAAATTCAAAACTCGTGACAGATTTCCCGTGAAAAAACTGGTCGAGATAATCAAGTGAATAAGTGACCCTCATAGATCACACCCCGGGTACCCCCTCGTCCGCTTGACCCTCAAAGCCCGTTCTTGGCGCACGGCAGCAGCGTCGCGCTAGTTTCTGCACGCCTCGACAGCCTAGCACAAACCATGCGCCTCTGCGGAGTATCAGCATCAGAGGTGGGGTGTGTGCGACACGCCGAGAACAGCAGCAAACACCAAGCAGATCAACACGCAACACACGCCGAGCACAAATACTACTCTGCTGCATTATTGGTTGCTGGCTGTGTTACGTACGTACGTACATCGTACAGTTTTTTTTTTTTGTCCATCCCATTTATTTTCTTCGCCCTTCCTTTCTCTCTCCTTCCCCCCGTAACTCAGGTCCGGGGTCACAAAGTAGGCTCTTCTCCCTCCTCCCCCACTACGATGCTTGCCTTGCTTTTTACGGCGAGAAGATTTCAGCAATTTCTCCCTCGTCAACTTTCGTCGAATTGTGCTCATTACCCACGCTATAATATGCGCTCTCGACAGTTGGTGTCATTTTGAGAATAAAAATCACGTACGTACGTACGTGCACTGTGCGATGACAGCATGATGCAGGCTCATGAGCATGTCACGTGAGCATGTCACCTGAGCATCGCTCTGAACGTGATGTATCGTCGAAGAGCTATTATGGTGTCTCGCGGCACGGTCTAGCCTGGTCGTATGGTACCTGGTATCACATTACGAGTATTGCGCCGCATTCGACAAAATGGTCTATTTCTTGCCATCCCTTGGAGAGTGATCGAGATTTGGTTTTACCTGCAAACACAACCACCACCACCACCACCACCACCAGCGACACGTTTCTGCTGCTGCTGGTGCTCAGCTGGTGGTGGTGATGGTGGTGGTAGTGGTGGTGGTGCTTGACTTGAGGACGGTTGTTGGTGCTCTTTGGTACCTGCTACCTGGTACCTGGTATGGGGTGGAATATGTATGCTTGTTTTCCTCAGGACCACCCCTTGTACCTGGTAAGTAGACCATGCAACATGGACCAAGCTTCGCGAACTCGGGACGGCCTTGAACACGAGCAGAGGGCAGAGACGTACAAGGAATTTAAGCACGACGCCTGTTCGGAGATACTCGAGGTAATACTGCTTCATGCATTATTTTTTTTCTCAACCCACGAAAAAATAGTTTGACAGACAGCCTTGACGCTTGACAAACTTCACTCATGACCGTCAACAGACATCTTTGCTCGCGAGTAGTCCGCCTTGTGCCACAGCCTCCCCGGAATTACGTCACTGGGACCGGCGTGCATCTGCCCTGCACGCGGCTGATATACGTACTCGATAAACCTTTCCCGATCCCCTCTTTCAATCATGCCAACGATTCAACACCTCTCCACAAACCCCAGATTTCCTTCGTTCAATCTTCCACATTTTTGTGACAAACCTAATACTCGAAATCAGACATCAAAACTCATAAATGGTTACTACTGTACGTGTACATACACTTGTGGAATATAAGCACGCCAACCCGTTTCCTTGGCCGTGCAATAACAATATATATATATATCGCGCAATAGGTTTAGCTAGCGTTCAGTTTCAGTGCTTTGATCTGTCCCCTTCATGAGATTAGGAGTAATCCCTGTAGTAACATAAGTTCATCCAGCTCACACTGATACCTCTTACAACATGTAGGAACATACATAGTCAAAATACACTAAAACAAAAACATGCTTGTTGATAAAACAACTACTGTATGTACAGTAGCACTCAATTTGTACCTGATGGCGATGAAAAAAATGATCGACTGACAGCAAAGAAAAATGCCCGGGGCGCCGTCGAGAACGAAACGCAGGATGTGACCCACTCCCACTGCTATATGGTACGTGGTTTGGTCCAGAGCGTAACCAATAAAACAAAAGTGCCGAGGGTTTGGTCGTGTCCGATGCCATTCGTCCACCAAATCAGTCAGAAATTCCCATCGCATCGCGCGTGGAAGAGGAGGCAGGCGCGATATCATACACATTGTGACATCGCCGCGCGGTCCACACAAAAAGCGGCACGCACGGAAAAAGTTAAGCAGTGGTATGGGGGTATTAGCTTGCTCAACCGGTCCGCGCCAAGTGCACAACCTTGCAGCCCCTCCGGCAGTAGGTACTCCTATTCCCCTTCATCCCTCGTATGACACGACTCTCCCTACCTGTTCCGATCTATCTGAAACCCCGTCCCCATTCCTGGGGCCTGTCTCACGAAACGATACAGTAGAGCTGCGTTCCGTTTTCCCCAACCTCTTGCCCACCCCATCCCCTCAATCCACCTCCAGCATAATTCCTGTCTTGAGCTCCAGTACTCTCCCAAGTTGCGCTCTCTTTCTTCGGGGACTGTTTTACACCAGACGAAGGATACTGGTCCCGTGAGAATTCGTTCGTCCAGTTGCGTCAATGTGAAGTTAGCAGGATGCACTTGACACAGGTGTTCACATGTTTGGGCGTTAGCGTTTCTTTCGTGGGTGAATGGTATCGAATTGACACTCGGGTTGTTCGTTGTTCGAATAATATCCTTGACAGTTTCGTGAATGTGCAGGAGGCGTTCCCGTCCTGGGATGTCTCCTCCCCAACCTTTAATGCTCCCGGCAGTTCAGCCCCTGCCCATAACAACTATAGACCCTCGCGCAGGGCTGGTGGCAGTCAGGACGCGACACCATATTCAGTCCCACTCCCGGCTTCAGTTCAAGCCCCAGGCACACCTCAGACCCAGAGTCAGTCCCAGCCCCAGCCCCGACGCAAGCCCCAGCTCTACGTTCAAGACCTAGCCCAAGCCCCAGCCTCGGGCGTGGCCCCGATTGTTCTGTTGGAAATTGGAACGCCTTGCTCTGTTGGAAATCCTTGCTAGTGCACAGTTCCGGGGCAGCCTAGAGACTCGCATGCTGAATTTTCCCACAGCGATGAAGCGCTGGGGAACTGAGGAGTGCTCGCATATAAAATTAAGTTATTATAAATACGTCAGCTGTGAGTTCTACCGATTGAATAGTAGATACTCAACTTTGCGAGCTTGCGTAGAATGTTTGTTATGTGTGCTATTCGTAGTGTTCGTGTGGGATTCGTGATGCACTATTAATAGGTACCCTGGTAGTTTCTACGTACTCGATTTTAGAATAAGCCGTTCGCGCGTGTTACGTGTTTATTCCTCGTTAAGGATATATATAGTTCAATGACTCCCCTGGATACTACCCGGGTCAGCAGGACAATGTAACAAGGGTATCCCATGATGATTATGTGCACTGTTACAATATAACCCGAATAGAGGACAAGTATGATATTTGGCAAAGTTATCGTATGCATCTACATCCTATAATGTGTTGTTAGAGTTTTTAGATGAGGGTGGGGACGGGGGAACGGGGGGACGGGGGACGGGGGGGGGTTCTCTATTAGAAAAATTAAAAAAACAACACTGGGAGCTCGAGGATTTCGTCGAAATGTATGGTCGATGTATGGTCGTGCAGTGTTTGTGTAATCACATGTCCTCACGTCCTTACGACATTGTGGGTGGAGATCACGATGGAGAGCGTACTGTAGTATTTATTTGTTGTTTCATATACGTTCAAGTCTTGTTGCTTTGTCGTTGATATGCTGTATTTTATCAAGTACCTGGTATTATTTACGAAGTTGAAAGTGCTTCTTCGCGGAATGAGCTGCTGTTTTTATTTTTAGCTGCTGTTGTGATGCCCAGGTTGTATTCGATATGGCTCGAGGTGGCACCTAAATCAAACCTGAAGGTTCCTTGGAGCCATGGCGTTCCCGAATTGTGTTGTATTGTTAAATTGTACAAGCTGGTTCCAGCAAGAGCAGGAACATTTCGTCTTCAGACTTTTGCGCCCTAAAGGAAAACGAGTTGGAAAACGAAATTTGGCAGGGTTGTTCTTCATGACCATACGAAAAAACGTATTGATGGCCTTTTTTGAAAAAATGTTTTTTTGGTGAATGAGGTACATTTTAACGTTTTTTTTATAATTTTCGGCGACTTTGACCCAAACTTACCGACGAACGAAAACGAAAATAAAAAAAGGCCATCAATACGTTTTTTCGTATGCTCGTGAAGAACAACCCTGCCAAATTTCGTCTTCCAACTCTTCTTGGATCCGGGCGCTAAAGTGATTTCCGTGAAAGTAAATAGTTCCCCTAGGGTTTCCAAAGAGCTCGATACATTGTTCTAGTACTTTAGCAGGCGTTTATTGTAACACACTTGTACACACTTGTACGGATCGCATAACAAAACAAGTGTCATCGACGTCTTCCCCTTGTCGATGCGATCATATCAACACGTCTAGCGTCTAATTATTCCACGTATTGGCCGAATTATGGCCGAGAGAAGAATCATATAGATTTTAGTGTTGGCAGCTCGAATCCCTATACAACAACGCCTTCCCAAGTAATACGAACAATTCCCATATCTCACGAACTACAGCTCGGACGCCAAAACCAGCTTCACCGATGTGTTCGCCTTGTTGATGCGGTCTCGTGGATATGCTTTGTGTTGCGAGTTTCAGTGTATCCATTGTTTTATTCCCCGAAGGTGGAATGTTACGCTTTTTCCTGGAACCAGCTCGTAAGTTTCTCGTTTTTAGTCTGGTATCTTCGAACAAGGGTGGTCACGAGTAAGTGGCGGCTTGGTCGATTGAGTGGATGGTGGTATGATATGAGTTAGAGATAACATGACGATATGTCACGTTTTGTTGTCTATCTTACCCAATATGTTGTTTTGTAGAATTAATATGTGCGATGAGGTATGATATGACCCCCTCTAAAAAACGAATTGGGGGACAACTCGGCCATATTTCAACGATGGTTGACAAAAAAATGGGTTCACAGTAGAGAGTAGGCAGGCTTTTTTCGGGGTCCAGGGGACGGCTTCTTGGCAAGAAACCCGGCCAGATAGCAACAGCCGCCGCAGCAGCAGCCAGGCCTTACGCGTCCCCGTTCTTCGACCCTGCCCTAGTATATGACTGAGGCACTATCCGTGGCGAAGAAATCAGCGAAGTCCGTTGACGGTGAGAGGAGAAATCAAGTCGGCGCCATCCTCTGTATTTGTCCGATTTCATCCCCGTGTTAGGTTTGCCCTCGGCACAAGCCAAGCCTGCTTCGCACACGAGCCCCAAAGGATGGGTCATACCCCACCTGGCCCATAGAACAACTTGCACAGAGCACAAAGGAATAATCCGATCGAAAATCGATACTTTTTGCGTAGACTTAGGCCTGTTTTGCTGCTTACACATCTACGAAGACCCTGTATTTCTAGCCAAACAGCCAGCTAAAAACCTCACAGGCAGCACGTACTCGTACATATTACAGATTATATACATTCGTATATACCTATAATATATATAGTAAAAAAATTGAGTATATTATATACCTACATATATGTATGGGGTATGACCCTCTTCTAAGGGTCATAAGGGTCATACCCCATATAGGTACATACATACCATACCATTGTACGAGTATCAGGTAATAATAGTTAATAGTAAGTATATACTCGTAGACCGCTTTGATTGTACGTATGATACGAGTAACCAAGCGCAGTACGATCGTCGTACGAGTACTATATGTGTGTTGTGCTCTTTCATACATATATAATCGCACATCAGGTTATGTACGGGTACAGCATGTATTTATCGAATCTCCTGTTTCTTGTGCCGGCCCCATTTTATTGTGGACCGATTTTTGATGCCGCACGAGGTTAGACGAAGTCCTCTTTCTCCTCACAGTTGTCCGTTAATTTTAAATTAAATATATATATATATACATGCATGCCTGCTAGTCTACAGCATGTCTCTATATTCGTGTCATAGCTTGCAGCACTGCAAGTAAGATGTAAGACAACGAGTAGAGTTAGTATCACGAACATATTGTTGTACTGGGTTTCACGACGGAGGGGGACCCTATAGTGCCCGGAATTTGTGTTTTTTTGTGAACAACGAATCTATGATTTCAATAGAATCAAGTACCATACAGCATGAAAGACACAGCTACATATCACCAGCACCAAGGTATGTGGGGAGTGCGGTGTCCCCTATCCGTGTTGACACCATCATTGAAGCGTCTCCTACAATGTTTTTTTCTGTGCAGGTTAACTCATAACACACTGACCCCGCTACCCCTTTTGTTGATCAACAGGACCTATTTTTCCTGAAGTGCAATATGCCGTTCGAAGCTCCAACCCCGGACAGAGGTGGCGCAAATCGACGATCAGCGCCCACTCCCTCTGGTGGTGCATTGCAGCATGAAGCGGAACGCGCTGCGAGGAGGTCACGTACCGAAGACACGACTCCGCGTGACCTAGAGGTGATTGATTGCTGCTCGAAAACTTGCGGGCCGGTGATGCTCCTCACTGCAGACGCGTGCTACGGTAGAGGTAGCACTTTTTGGCTGAATCGTTTTCTGAACGATCGGGCTCCTTAACCCGAATTCGTCGGACTTTCATTTTTATGACGAATAAAGTTTCAAGTATACTTCGGTCATGAAATTTCTCATCCGGCAGCACTTTTATTTTCCTCCAAAATCATTTTTTCGGTGAGGTATGACGCTCCTTAAGTGAGGAGCTCAGAAAAAACATGGCGCCTCTATCGTAGCATGCGTCTGCAGGCCTATATTCGTAAGATGTAGATGCGACCCCGAAGCACAAGGAGTCGCCGGACAACGTGAATTGTTCGAAGATCGTATAACACTCAGTAAACTTTGCTCAAGCCCGTTTTTCTCCATCCATTGATTTCCTTCCTCCTTCTTTAACAACCCAACGATCCAACCGTGCCTATTTACAGGAAGAGAACCAACTCGAGGCGGCACGACTCGCCGAGAGATTTTCCGGTTTCAAGTGGGAAAAGGAGCACCACTTCTCTGTCCTACTGCCTCTTTTGTTGTTCCTCAAGGACCATAACAGGGGGTTTGACTCTCAGAAGGGAGGCGTCCAATTAATCATGGCCCGCGTCCAAGAATGGCTTTACAGTCACCCTGCCTTGGAAAGGCTCCTCAAGTTCGACCCGCCCCCACAGCTGATGTCGCACCACCTGCAGTCCCTGACAAAGGTGCCGGTTAACCGTTGGTATATAAGCTATTAGAAGGGGTAACCCGCGAGCATGTGTTCGCCTCTCATTCTGGTCTAAACGGAAGGCGACTTGTGTCGCGGTTGGAACGAACACAGCCTGTGTCGAACAGTAACCAATGCTCGCTGTACGAAGAACCCACTTCGAAACACCAATGACGGACGAATCCATCACGGTTGATGCATTTCCTACCCTCGGATCCATTCTACCAGGACCCCGAGCGATCCGCAACGTACGGGATCCGATCTCACCAACATGGGACAGCAAAGGCATATGAGATCGTATCCTGTACTTGGAGGCGTTTCTCTGAGGATGCATTCGGCGTGTTGCCACCGGTGTGGTCCACACGGAGTGACGGAAATGGGGGTTTCGTTTTCTCGACCGACCGCAGACTGGCGAACGTTGAGGTGAGTGCGTAACAATGTGTCCCTTAGAAGTCCTCGTGACCATGGGTGGGTCAGACACGATAAGGGTGCAAGGCCTTACGGGGGGCTCGATCGTCGATATTCCTGTTTACGATACATTACCATGTCATTATAGAACACGCGCACGGCCCAACGATTTTGCGCTGTCCATCCAAAATGCAAGGTGTTCACTTTCGAACGAAGCATTTGGGGTGACTGGCGAATATCAGCTCCCCTTATAATGGCCGCCCTCCGCGTATGGGTCCCACACCTATAGAGTTACCATGAATGGCACTCTGGAACACATGCCTGGATACCTCTCAAGTCTGTTTTTTCGTTATCCTTATGTCTTCGTCTTTTCGAGTTGTTTTCAAACCTACGTCGGAGTCACACATTCTATTAAACATATTACCATAATAATAAACAGTTACTTTTTGTGTACGTATAACGTGCTTTACCTCGCACATTGCGCGACGAAGCCATACATTTTCACGAATACAAACGAGGCACCCACCTCTTATCTCTTGTGCGCGTGGTCCATGATGTCCAATCGTTGGACAGGTTTTTGTTGGCGAACCCGACATCGCCAATAGGGGCAAGGTCAAGTCCGTTGAGTTTAACAGCCGCAGATGCGAAGAAGCAAGCAACGTGATCGAGTTAACCCACGTTCACAGCAAGGAGGATCTCTCCCAGGTGAGCGTTACGGTCAGGTGCAACTCTTGCGGCGTTGTGCGTTGTTGTATTTTCTCCGTCGTTTAACGTCGTCGTTGTGTTTGTGCTTGTCCAGGTTTGTGTTGCGGTCTGTATGATCTCAGCCCTATATACGTGCAACGTGATTGAGGTGAATTGGACGTTTACGCTAACCCGGCCATGTGTGTCCCGCTCTGTTTTGGCTGCATGCCAGCTGCTCCACCGGGTGGATATGATTCAGCCGTGTGTGGGCGGTCGACGAGAACACTTGGACAGGGACGCCGCGCAAGGTTTCTCGAGTGTAGTCCGCGACGCAGAGCGTGCCCTGGACAATGCAGACAAAGGCGTGGTGGAAACATTGGGTTGGGGAGCAAATGCGGTGAAAGGATTCCTGTCGGGGCCCACTGGTGTGTCGGGGGTCCTTGGGTCAGTCGGCAACCATTCGGTGTTCTGGTCGAGGCAGTGCTCAGGGATCGCGTTCCCACAGCGTCACGCCGGAATGCCCCCACGTTGTGGAGGGTGCATGGTCTTCGCCCGAGAAAGGTTGTTGGTTCGGGCTCAAAACGCTGCCAAAGCTAGTCCGCCGAAGCACGCCCCCAACATCTTCCTCAGCAGCCCACAGAAGGTTTGTCGTGCGCTCGACTCGTGCTGAAGTTGGGAGTAATGATTTATAGATGTGTTGTATTGAATGCGAGCTATATACATGGTATCACGGCTGTGCCTGCGCCGCACGGCGGGACTCTTCAATGACTTCGACCGTTGCATATGTCCGTGCCCAAAAACGAAAAAATGTATACACGGGCACGAAAGCTAGACGCGCAAGCAGTCAAGATCGAGGAGCTACAGAAGGATAAAGAGACACTCACGAGACAACTCCTCGCCGCCAGGAAGCAGGTCATGGAGATCAACGGCGAGCAAGGCCGGGCTCTAAACACGATTTTGGCAGACGCAGGGCCCTCAATGGCATGACCCGGCGCAACGCAAGCCACAATGCCCACCGAGGGTCTGACTTCGACCTCGCCAGTTCCCGTGGGCAGGCGGCACTTCCCGCCAACAAAGAAGAACGACGTGCCAGATCGCAAGCGCGTACGAGGGATTGAAGCTATGGTGTTCTGTGTCCGCGGTGTATTGAGAGCGATGAAGGATCTATGCAGGGTGGTCACCCTTAGGTCGCAACCCGTTGTGCACAGTGCGTACTTTGTGATTTGTCGATTTCAATGGATCCTCTTTACTCCGTTCAGGATAGTTTGGCGCACTATGCCCCGGGCACGTTCGTGCTGCGCCCAGTGGCACACGTATATATTCAATCAGGGCTGAGGACTGAGTTTGTTAACGTAGGTGTCGATTCCTGGTAGGTCCATATAGTCCACAGTCATAAATACGTTTCACGGAGTTTGTGTGAGAGTGACGCAGTTTCGGGCCGCTGATATTAGGTAGTATAAATATTGCCACGCGTGACACCGGCTGTCCCGAACGCCCCTCGACCCCCCGTCAACGTGCAACGGTGCCACGCCAGCCGCACGCAGCGGCTCCCCAAGGCAGTCAATCTCTCTCTCGCTCAGGTGTTTTTTTCGACGCCCGTGTCTAGGCGCGCTAATGTAAATAGTCCTAAGTCGCGTCAGGTTATTCCGTCACAATGTTTAATTTCGTGTTGTTTTTATGTATTGTTTGTGGCCGAAGTATTGAGTACCGATGTACGGCACCAACATAATATGTACAGCTATACAACACCTAATGTAATCCATAGTCACATACTAAAAACAATGGGGAGATACGTAGAAAACGCCCAAGGAGGGGATGATAGCATACCATCCCCGAATAATCACCAAACCTATGAGGTATGATTTTTGGTAAGGTCATACCCCATAATATACCATACCACGCACCCTTTCGGCAACCATTGTGTGTACATCCCACCCAACCATGCCCCTGCGCTTCCACAGTAACTGCCATATCCATCTCGAAATAGGGTGCAAACTCTCCGTACAAATTGAAAGAAGAATGAGATATAACACCAAACCCAATACAGGCTGGTCCAGGCATACCGCCCAAAATGTATTCAGTAGCCAATGTCCACGCCGTTTTTTTTAGATAGACCCTGAAATCTGGCACACGTGCTTTATGCGCCCTATCCGAGCCGTTAACGAATGTTTGTTTTTTTCCCGCCAGATATTTGCTTGTTTTGTGTTTTTTGCCAAAATGTGGGCCTCAAGAGATCCAAAACTTCAGGCGATAAATGAAAAAAAAACAAAAATCGTAAAAGGCTCGGGTAGGGGGCATGAAACACGTCTGACACATTTCAGGGTATATCCCCAAAAAACGGCGTGGATATTTGGACTTTTGTGCGGTAAAAGTGCAATAAATAGGCGTTGCCTCGTAATTACTTAGTTCCAGTATACGATCAGCTTTTAGCGGTTAAGATCACTTGATACTGATCCTGCGCAGTCGGTTCTTCGAATATTTGCGCTAAACTTTCCACGGACATGCCTTGGAGTACCCAGAATCGGTTCGTTCAGAACAAAAATGGAAAGAAAAAAATATATCCAGGCTGGTTCGAGCATATGATACCGTCCAAAATGTATTCAGTAGCCAATGTCCACGCCGTGTTTTGGAGATAGGCCCTGAAATTTGTCACACGTTTTATGCGCCCTATCCGAGCCGTTACCGAATGGGTTTTGTTTTTCATTTTTTTCTTTTTTTCTCCAGAAATTGTTTGTTTTGTATTTTTTTTCGGAAATTTGGGTCTTGAGAGATGCAAAATTGCCGGCGAAAAACAAAATCAATCGTACAAGGCTCGGGTAGGGCGCATGAAACACGTGTGACAAATTTCAGGGTCTATCCCCAAAAAACGGCGTGGACATTCGGACGTTTGTGCGGTAAAAATGCAATAAATAGGCGTTGCCTCGTAAGTACTTAGTTTTTTTATAGGATCAGCTTTTAGCGTCAAATATTACTTCATATTGATCCTTCGCAGTCAGTTCTTCGAACATTTGCGCGAAACTTTCAACAGACGAGTACCCAGAATCGATTCGTCCAGAAAACAAATTGAAAAAATGATACTTTTCCCTGCGGAAACGCCTGACTATTACTGACATGTTTGAAGGCCTGTGGTTGATCAGGGCACAGTTCCGCCTCTAGCGCCAGCGAAATGCCCTTGATAAAAAATCGGCCTGTGTCACCCTCTCCCACTGTTCATGGGGGTCGATCTGATACCAATTATGTGACACTCGAGTACATATTTTCGATCGGCATTCGTGGCTGACAAAATTCTGGGTGATATGCTTGAACCAGCTCGTATAATAAAAGAATGGGTAAAACCCTTTAAGCCATTACAAACTACAGTATGTGGGGAAATCGAGTTCTCATACCGAATAAAACCCCATACATTGTACCATACAAACTTGAGAAAAAAAACGGACGGAATGTGCCGAGGCTCAAAGCTAGAACCAGCAAGCTTAGACTCAATCGTCAAACTGCTGGACCAAATTCCCGGGGGGGGGGTACTCATTTGTTGCTTGCCTTAGTCATTTGGCCGTTGACCACGCACCGATTTCGAGACGGAGCACCGTTCCTACACCTAGGAGTAACCGTCACCGGCAAAAAAAAAACACCTCGATACAAATCGAACCCCCCAAGAAAGGGTAGACGGACACAAATACTCGGGGAGGTGAAATAACCCCGAAAGTGGTTTGAAACCGCCTCCTTTTCTGCGGATCCGTCCAGTTCCCCGGGAGAGACCGGCCCGCCCCCGAGAAGGCCCTTGCCGTTGCCTCCCGCTCGCCGGCTAGGATGACGGTGTCCGTTCTTCCGGCAGAATCCCCGCTGGAATAACGAAACAGGCATATCGGTGAAGATCCAAAGCACAAACCACCATTAGAACACATACTAATTCTACTACGTGGGCGGCGGTCACAGGCTCGGGGGCGGCCACGTCCCCGGGAGGGGGCTCGTACCGAGCAGCAGTATAAAAGACATATATTTGACTACTGTAGAATTTTTACAAAACTAGATACTGCTGTTACGATACGGATCTACACCGTGGGCAAGTTTACAGGCGCGTTCAGGAACATATCGTTGTAATCCCCCACCACTCCTTGATACTGCGGGGATTCGCCGACGTCTATATCCTCTGCCATTGTTTGCGTTCGCCTCAACCTCGAAACTGTTGCCAGTGCTCTCCACACACCCCCCGCCCGTCGTTGGCTTCGCTAGACCGGTTTCTAGTAGAGTTTTGTGACGCTTCGTCTATCACAACCCGGCCAAGAGCCACGTCAATCTCGTCGTTGTCGGCATCGAAGAGGCCGTGACCGATCGTAAAACCGTCCTCCTTTACTCCTGACTTAGTCCCAATCTGAGGCACCAATCGCCTTAACTCCAAAAGCAGTCCTGCCTTGTTCATCCTAGTGGTGCACGTTCACGTTCCGCCCGACGGCTTTGATACGGAAGGACAGGTTGGCCTTTGTCATCTGCCGAAAATCATGCTCCGTCAGGTCCACGAGACTTTCGCGGTGCTGTGCCTGTGCGTTGTTTAAGCCACGACCAACGCCAGACGAAGCATTCTCCCGAGCGACGTTCACACCTCCAGCGCGGTTAGACGATACACCATGTTCCCTTCCTGCTGCCACTGCCGCAGTCGATGTAGTCCCCTCTTCCCCACCCGTGGCGTTTCCCTTTTCAGACTTGCCACTGACAGCCTTCAGAGTCGTCCGTAAAGCAAGGTTTGAAGCCTTCTCCTTGCAGAGCTTGGTCGTCTCTGTAACACGACGCGCATGGTCTCCCATGCGGCAGTTGTGCCACTTCGTGAGTAAAAAATCGAACACCTCGCGCACACTTGTGGATGCGCTGTTTGGGGGACAACATGTTTCCCCAGGCTGCCTTGACCACGTCGGAGTTCCTGACAACGTTGAAGATCTCGTTAGGAAGGTCTCCCAGGTACGTTCCAAGCATTGTATCGGGTTTTTTAGGGAATGAAAATACCCACTCTCTATCGTCAAAACAGAGTCGAAGAAGGCCTTCCGCACGAAAAGTAGCCCTTGGCCGTTAGCTGGGTCGTTCCTAAAGCCGACCTCGCCAACGAAAGGGGCCAGTTCCGGCTCGGTCTGCACCGCCAGGTCCTTCGTGTGGTACACGTTATAGTTCACCACCGACAACCACTCTTCGGCGCGTAGCGTGTAGCGTTTCACGTACGTGAGCAACTCTGCTCAGCATCCACACGGAAATGAAGTACACTACTCTCGCGCGCGGCTCCGAGAGCGCATATTGCTCTGTAGGATACGTCAATTCTACCATTTTAGCGGATTTCTTCTGGCGTACGAACACCTTGTATAGCCCCTACATTGTGTGGAAGAAACAAAATGCAATTATGTAGGCGGCGGACAAGATAGCGAAAGGGAGAGGGGGGGGGGGGGGGGCGGGGGCACTTCGTAAGCCCAAAGTTCGCAATTTTGAGGACAATGCACCGGGAACCCTGTCAGCGTTACCTAAACGCACGGAATGCTGACAGGTATGGGCGCCAACGTGAACATGGTTACGACAGAATATCCAGCCGTGTATCCTAACCCTTCGCTGAAACTCTACCTCGGTCTAAGTAACGCGCCGACCAACACCAATCGTGAACATGTCTACTTTCTGACGCGTCGTGTTAGAAACAAAGGTTGTAAGCCGTGGGCATGTGCCTGGGACGTCGTAAACCACATGCATTTTCTCCCCCAACTCACCTCGTCGAGGATGTTGAATACATCAGACAGGTAGTGCTTCGCCCTGTGTTTTGGGGTATAGCCTAACCGCCTCGCCCATGACGTCGTCGTGGAATAATCAAGCCCGCAAGGTTTGCGGCCACACCTTGAACCGCGCAATTGTGAATTCCGATGCCTGCCCCATCGACCCCCGACGCCCCCCAAATTCACGCGTTCTATCCACGTGGGACTTCCACAAGAACCCCATGCTTGTTACGGTGTGATCAAGCTCGAGGACTTTCACGGCCAGAGGCTCAAGAAATGAGACGTGTTTACGGATTGATGCAAACACGGCCGATTTGATCTTAGGCATAGCCGAAGAATGATCCGCCAGATTTTGTAACGTCAAGTTGGTCACGGCGGACGCAGCCTGCAGGGTATGGAGCAACAACGAGGAACATGCGAGGACGGAGTAGAAATAATACGTATGAACGTTCGTTCGTTCGTGGCATCGGTACAGCCAGCTCGCTGTGCACAAACCATTCCCTCGCAGGTGTGAAAAATGCCATGTACTATCTGGGAGAAGTGCCTTTTACGGCATTGTTCTGCTTACAGGGATATGTGCGGTAAACATAATGACACAAACTGCTAGAGTCGCTTCGCTAACCGCATGGCCGCCTCGTTATATCTTTGGAGCTGAAACAAGTTAGTCTGGAACGCGTGGACCATTCAAATATGTACCACAGTAACGTCCTTACATCTTCCTCGCGTTGACCTGAGGAAATCTGCCCGAGGACGCCATCAACCCCATTCAGGAGGACCGCACCGCCGTCCATCTCGGCCTCGCTGTCTAACTCCCACCCTGTATGGGCACGGTGCAATGGAACAGGACACAATGCGATGCCGTGGCATGCGCGTAAGAATAAAGGCGGGACTTCAGCTCGGTACGCACCCGGGTCGAGACAGGATGTGTGGTCTGCAGGAATGGTATGCGGGGATTTTATATTTGCCTGGAGTGCGCTGTGCATACCCGCCTCATCTACGTAATGTACTTTTGCTCGAGGCCAATCCGCATCGCGGGTTAAAACGACGAGATGTATGGTTGTTTTACCCAGAGAGGATCGCTGAGGCGGTTCAGGTGCATATTTATGTAGAGTACGGGGCGTGAGAGGGATGTTGAGTGGTTGTCGTATATTCACTTCGTGAAAATGTTGAAGGATTTTTTATATACATCAACCCGAAATATGATTAAAAAAAAGAGTGTCGGATATGTCAAGACGGGTGTAACTGCCGCCCCGTGTACGGGGTGGACATTATTGACACTTTTGACAGACTCACCCTCTTCGAAGTATTTATCCTCCGCCTCGTCTGCCTGAGGCAGTGCTTCCCTCGGCTCCTGTGTTTCTGCATTCTTGGGTATGCTCTTCCTGCAATGCAACGAACGTGGTTTTTCGTCATGCGCGAGCTGATTTTTCCTATTAGAGACCACGACGGCGGTACCAAAATCGTCCGTGTGGGTGCTGGGCGTGAACGGTTTGTCGGTGTCGTGTATACTTTATTTTCTCGTTGCGTCCAATATACAACTATACTGCCCGGCTCCACAAATCTGGTCGTAAAATACAATACTACAGGTAAACGGGTTTGTCCCCTACGAACTCTCCTCGGGCTAAAGAATTTACGCGGAGAAATAAATAAATACATGCCCGTGGTAGACACTAGGAATACGGAACACAGAGATACTCAACAGACAGTAACTAAATGACGGCTATATGCGATCCAACTTGCCTACCCCTAAGATGGAAACCGAAAGTGAGAGGGGGCTTGACTCTCCTATCGTAAATTCATGGGGTACACACACAAAGAGTGTTGCTCACCACATCATCAAAGTCGAGCGGCTGCATGACGACGGGCTGAGCTACCGGGACGTTGGTGACATCGGCGCTAATCCCAGTTCCTTCCTCGGCTACATCACAAATGTTCGTCATCGTTGAGAATGGCACCTCCATGACCTGACAAGCACGGGGTTACAACCACGTTGGGTGGACGTCCAAAAGTCAGCATGTCGTTGTTGTTGCCCTTTGTACTGTTTGCTCATCACGTCGGGCCAGGCGTACGACCCAGGAAGTTTCCGGCTGAAGCTGGAGGGAACTGGGCTGGAGGACCGAACGATGGAAGATGTGGAAGAGAAACTGCGCACCGTGTGTGCTGAGGAAGGAATTATACTTTCGGTTTCGTCATCATCACGAGTGCACGACGGCTCGGGCGAGCGGTGCAACATGAAGAGATTACAATGTCAGAGAGGCGGGCCTAACCGACAGGCGGAATACTTGCGCGCCCAAGATACTGGTAAGCCTGTGCCCAGTGTAACGCCAACGGTACAGTGGTTTCAAGGAATATATAGGTGTATTTCGGCTGCAAGTGTTTCGCTTTCGTGACTTGGAGAGTATAGAGGAGGGCGAGGGGCCAGCCAGCAGCTAGTTTTGTGTTTGTACATGCTGACCGTCGGCTTCATTGGTTCGTTTGGAACACCCTCTGTGCAGCACCTGGCGTCATTCGCCGGAATAGCAGGGGAAGCATGAGAACAGCTTGCAAATTTGATGTACGTGGGTGTGGGTGTACAGCGTACGTTGGTGTCGGAGGCACCTATGGACTTGCGCTACAATCGCCACTGCCGCCACCACTCTATATTTCACACTCCCCACTCCCCCCCCCGCACTGTAGGGATGCCAGGTTTTATGGTCATACGACTGCGGCCATGAATGATCATGAGTGCACCCCCCTCCCCCCCCTGCGCGGGCAAGCTCCCGCGACCCACCTCTAATGCCCCTTCGATGAATGGCACCGTTACCGAAAATAACTTAAATTTCTCGTTGCGAGAACTTTGACATTGCGACGCATACATATCTTCCTGGGTTGTTCACCCACACGTTCCACTGAAGCAGGTCACCCTCAGGCACGCTCTGCACGACGCCCACCCCAGCCTCACAAGCTTGGAGCTCGACCACAACCACGTCGTTGACCGCGAGGCTGTGGCGGTGACAATGCGGCTGGCTGGAAAGCTATCGGAGGAGATGCAGGGCCAATTGGGAAAGATGGTCGGCGAGGAGGGAAGAGCGCGACAGCAGAGCCAAGACGTCGCCATCATCGGCATACTCAATCTCAACTTGGGGCCCGACAGCACCCCACCACTTGTCGTCCCGGTACTTGCCGTTAGGTGTCGCATTGGACACTTTTCCAGCGATCTGATATTATCTTGTTCACCCGTTGTTCCTTTTGTCCGTCGCGGCCCCGGCCAAGGCATGAAGCTCAAGGCGATGGCCACGGTACCGGAAGCGTTGCATGATGAGCCCGTGAACCGCCGCGCGGTTCAAAACGCGGCTGCGGCGCAAACGGGAGCTGAGCGGGTTTCCGATGCAACCCTTGTCTACGAAGAGGTATGTCCCCCCCCGAACCGGCATTGCAGGGGTGCGAGGGTCTATGGTCAAACGACTACGGCCATGCATGAAAATTAAGTGCACCCCCCCCCCCCCCGCGCATTCTAGCACTCAAGCAGGAGGGGGCTCGGGGAGCCTCAACAAAAACTACCCCCGCGGGGGAGTGGGGGGAGTGGGGAAAAGTCCCCTGGTCGGCGGGTAAGCAGAATAAAGGCCTGTCCGCGAACACACAAATACACACAAGACACATGCACACCACTACCGGCAAGTCTCTCACCCGCGATGGGCGCCTAGCCAACATCTACGAGCAACCTGTATCGTAGCTAGTGGCAGCACAAACAACAGCACTTGAAGCCTCGCAGACTCCGAAATAATTCAAGGTGTTGTACTCGGTTCAGCCTAACGTTTCCATGAGGACGACATCCGGTTGGCCCCGGCGTCGACCCGACTAATTTGTTTGTGACATTCTGGGCCGTTGCTTTGGCCCATTGCTTGCGGGGTGGGGGGGGTGTTGAAGACAGGCTACATCTGCCGTAGATTCCTACTTCCGGTCGTCTCTCTCTCGTGTTTGAAGGAATCCATGTGGATGCAGACTCGGTGGACTGCATACACGATCGCTTGCCTGTTAGAGACACGGTACATAAACACCACCGGAATATACTTCATTGGATAGGCTGTGTTCGATGACACACGACCAAGGGCGGAGTATTGTATCGTGAAACAATTACCGCAAGCACATCTGCCGCCGTTCGTCACTAAAATGTGCGCTTGACGCATGCTACGATAGAGGTGCACCATTTTGCCTCATAAGGGTGGTCACTTGAGGAGCGCCATACCTCACCGAAACAAATGCTTCTGGAGGAAAAGAAAAGTGCTGCCGGATGCGAAATATCGTGACCGAAGTATACTCTGAAACATTATTCGTCACAAAAATGAAAGTCCGACGAATTTGGGTTAAGGAGCCCGATCGTTCAGAAAACGATCCAGCCAAAAAGTGCTACCTCTACCGTAGCACGCGTCGCTTTGGTTTACTGTTCATTTGTTAGGTAAAGGCCCTCACTGCGGAGGGCGGAGTGTGCGGGGTCAAGCTCGACGAGCAACGCCGACTCAGCCATATTTGGTGGCAAACGAGCGAGCAGGTACATCCCGCGGTCGTAGTTGGCAACCAGCGTCCCACCGACTGTGTTTCGTTCCACCACTGACAGTGCTTCGCGGCACCGTAGGCCGCCAATGAGCACTACGAGTAGGCTTGAAGACCGACACATGCAGGCAACCAAAATCGAAATATGTGCCCTGACGACATCCGCAGGTGTCCATGTGGAATCGATATGGGCACGTGGCGATCTACGACGACACGGCCGTGAAAAACCGGTACCGTATGCCCATCGGTGTCTTGGCCGTCATCGATAGCGAGTTCAGGACGCGTATCGTGGGCCAATCCATCACAGCGGACACGATGACGGGCACTTTTGTGTGGATGTTGGAGTGCGCTCTTGCGTCCCGTGGGGGCAAGCAGCCGGCTATCTTCATCCAGGACGCGGATGCTGCCATGACGGGGGCGGTTCGACGCGTGCTCCCGGACGCGCAGGCAAGGCGTTGTTTGTGGCACCTGTACCAGAACATCATCAAAGCCCTCGCCAAAGAACGTGGCACGAGTATGAATGTGAGAATCGAACTTTTGTTGGTGCAAGTGATCCACATGCCGCAATTGGTACGTATTTCACGGTATCGGTGCCATGTCTCCGTAAAGTTTTATTTTGGCTCCCCACACCCCATACTTGCGCTGTGCGGCGGCGTGTGCGACGGCATGCTGACCGTTGTCCCGGACCGAACTGCCTCTTCGCTGTTCACCGACAGGCCTTTATGGACGACTTCAGGGTGGCTCGCCAGCAACTCTCGTTGCTGAAGTTCGAGGCTAAGTTCAACGCTCTGATCGACAAGTACCCCAAGGCGGAGAGATACATGCGGGTGATCTACGACGACCGAAAACGGTGGGCCGAGTACGTGTCCCCGCTGGCCTTTTCCGTGTGTTCGTGGACGACGCCAAGAGTTGAAGGTGCGTTTCTAAGTGTCCTGTTCTGCTCACGGCCCCTTAGATTATTCCTGTTGGCCCATGCGCTACTGCTTCGCCCTTCGTTCGGGAGAGTTTGGGTGTAGCGCATGCATTGGATGACCAACACACAGAGCCTTGTTTTGGTCGGACACTTGCATTTAGCAGGGTGACAGAGTGGCCGCGGGATTGTGTTGCAAGTTATGTTATGTGTTGTGATTTTTCGTGCATGGGTTCACTCCTGTACATTATGCGTCCTTTGTTCCTTGGGTGTACACCGCTGACCTACAACCCTCAACTCCGTAGCCCCGTCCCCATCCCTTCCCCCAATACTACGCCATTTCTCCCGGATTATGCTCTGTGAACGCCGCGGGCCAACGCCCCCCCCCAAACAAAACGCCGGGGATGCACAAAAACTTTGAGAACGCCCCGGGCTGAGTTGTTTCTTGCGCCCCCCTACCGGTACGTTTGAGTTCGCCCCCGGGTGTTAGTTTTTCGGATATTGTTTTGGCCGCCCCACGGGGCGTTCACATACATCGAAGGCATTCATTCCAGCAACATTGTTGTTGTTGCTGTTGTTGCTGTCGTTGTTTTTGCTGCCGCCGTTGTTTTTGTTTGTTCACTGTAAAAATATTTCCATCAACTACAATCGCACACCACCTCGGTACTTCTTCCGACAAACATACGACTTGCAATGTCACAAGTGAGCCGGTGCGCAACGGCAAGAAGGCGTATGGTACCGCGCGACTCACCAAGTATCAAGCGATAATCTAGCTTACGTAAAACCGCGATCGGAACCTGTACCAGAAACCCCAACGAATACGTCATGGCCTTTCGAAACGACGCGACGCCAGACAACGAGAGACGACCGCTGAAATTAACCAGTATCGAAAACAACAGCACAAGCGAGTAAAAAGGACACCCGTCCACTCCGAACAAAGGCTACCGTTCCAGCGCGAGAGTGTGTTTGTGTGTTCGTCCGGTGGGTTCCCCGAACAGAAAAAAGAGACTACACAACACCTCGGGAAAAATCGCGCCGGGTATTTGTTTTTATGGGAAGATCACCCCCCTCCCTCTGAAAACGCCTCGTAGGGGTGTTCTGTTTCACCAAAAGATAATTAGGCACCCCAGGGGGGCGTTCGCAGAGGATACTACGGCATTCGGCTTTGCTTGTTTGATTTGTGGTCAGCCAACGAATGTGTTGACAACCAGGTGCGATAGTTAGCTTCGGAGCGCATGTCGTGTCGTCCCCCCCACCTACCTACCCTAATGGCATTTGCTGTTCGTGTTTTGTCCGGCGGAGGACAAAACAACCTGTCGCCCACCACCCTTCCCAAACCCCACTGTATCGGTTCGCACGTTGCCACGTGTGTCGCTTCTTGCTGTGTTGCATTGCAGGGCAGAACGCGCTGATCAAGGACAAGTGCAACACTCGCACGTCCCTCGTGGATGTGGCCAAGTGCCTCTCGGGAATCATCGACGGCCAGAGTAACGCCGCCAAACTTCGTGACTCTATTCACCGCCTTCCACCTGTTCGAATGGTGGTTCCGGCGACGGCCTCGTACAACGCCGTGCTCAGCGCCTGCGAGTTCTCTATCGGCCGGTGGCCGCGGCGATTCATGGAGCAAGAGATGGCCGCCGCCTTGCTGCATTGCAAACAGGGCGGGGAGGCCCGCAAACGCGTTGAGCCACACGTTCGAGTACATATCGGAGAAGCTTTGCGACGTGATCTTTGTCTACCAAGTTCGCGAGGAACGCGACTCCAAATCCTTCCCCTACGTCGTCTTGCTCTTCTCCGACGGTAGCCACTTGTGCCAGTGCCGCACACTCCAGACACTGGGGCTTGGCTGTCGCCATTTCTGGGCGGACATGCTTCTTCACCTCAAGTTCCGGGTCCACGTCGGGCTCCTGCACGAGCACTGGCTGACGGAGAAAGCCAGGCGAACACCCGAGGAGGGCTGGCCACCCGCCGCCACGCCTAAATGCATCGCGGCGGATCGCCAAGGGGGGGCAGCCGGGGGAACTGAGGGCTTCCAAGAGGCGGCATCAGAAACCGGTGTTGGCGGGGGGTGGAAGGCTGTCGTGGGGAGCAGCCAGACAGTCCAAACGGTCCTTCTAGATCTGAAGGGGAAGGGCCCAAGCGTACAGGATAGACAAATTTTGTACGCCGACGTTTCGAAGACGCTCGGACTCTCATGCAGTATATTGTCTGATACTTTCCCCCCTGAAGTCGCCAAAGTTCTGGCGGACAACTTTTATGCCTTCATCTGCCGTCAAGCACAGGTGCACACTGGGGTGCGGAGGTCACACTGGGGTGGGGAGGGTGGCAACCTTCGTCGGGAACCCCGGTACCGTTCGCCTGCTCCCTAGATCAAGTAACCTAAGAAAACGCGGTGCGGCAGAAGTACGCGGCACGAGGGCGGGTAGAAAACGAACCGCTACTTCCGGGTCTTGAAAGTATGCGTGGTCATCGCAGCTAACCTTAGCCGGTGGGAGGCGGCGGGCGTGGTGCACGCACGGGACGATGGCATAATGTCTAGGGCTTTCCTGGAATGGGGAATTTTTTCCCTTTCCCGTGCAAATATCGTTCCCGTGGTACCATCCAAACAGTTCCCGAGGAAATCTTGATTTCCCGTTCCCATCCAAACAGTTCCCGTGGAAATGTATGATTTCCCGTGGTTTTCAGTTCCCGTGCGGCCGTAAACTCCCGTATAAATATCGATTTCCCTTTTATCGTGTAAACCTAAACAACTGCTGAGAAATAAGGGAATTATTCTTGAGCCTTCCGGAATCAGCAAACAGGATCACCACGTACCACCAACCCCAGGACCCGGGGTAATCTATAATATATGCAAATGTGACTAATATCCAAAAAAACAATTAAAACGAAATCACCAAAAATATCAGGGCAGCGTAGATTTTGTTCGTGTTTTTTTTTCCTTTTGCTCACGCGTGTCTTATGTATTGTTTGTTGTGTTTTTTTTATTTTGTGTTCAGTTCAACCATGCACCAATACTCGGGAAAAAGAGGAACGAAAAACCGTGTATGTTATCCGGGTTTCTCCTGAGCACCCCCGGAAAGTTCCCTGATGGATCCCTAGACGCATCATGTATTATATGCGTTTTCTACTTTAAATATTGTCTTCGTGTCATGCAAAACGTGTCCCGTTGTCCCGTGCTAAATGTGAAATCCCGGTCCCGCGCAAAATCCTATATCTCGTTCCCGAACCCGCGGAGAAGTGTACCTGCCGTTCACGCGCTAAACATAATACAAGAATCCCGTTCCCGCACGATTCGGGATACATCCCGAATACCGGGAACACAGAAATTTATACTCCTGCACATTTCGTTATGACTTTTCACCCCTCAATACGGACTAAACATCCCCCTTATTAGGTTATACAAAGGTCTTACAGGGATCCGCATTTGAGATTTCCCGAAAATTATGAAAAGTAAAAAAAAAAAAACGTAGAATCATAAATAAAAACGAACAGCCCAGAATGAAGATACGTATCAAAACCAAAGGCATTTTACCCCACCGATTAGACATGACGAAAAAGAAGGCCTGCTCGGTAACACAAGGAACTGGAGCTCGCTTCGACCCAATCCCGGCGTCATTTGAGCCCTTGTGGCCGGCACACTGCTCTCCGATCTGCCGGCAAGGCGTGTGTCTCCGAGCTCCTGCAAATCTGCAAATCGCTCGTCCCGAGTACGCCCTCTAACAAAATTAATGGGGCTCGAGCCAGCATCTCAGCCCAACGAAACCAAGGTTGACCTGCACGCCACAACCCACAGGGTCATTGTAACGTCGGCCGTTTCAAATGTCGTTGCTTGTATCGCTCGCGAGGTCAATCTGCTCGTACTCGGTCGTATCAGAAGTGAGTTGAGTCGCGGCACGTCGGTTTTCGTCTACATCATCCTCGTAGATCAGAGGCTGAAACCTCGCTGATGGAGGCATGTTTTTGGCTGCGACGACTTGAGGCCGTCTCCCGAGGTCAGAGGGACCACTTGAGAGGCTGAAGCTGGTCATGGGGCGCCTTGTCGAGGGAGAACGAGCTGCTGTTCGAAGTTGGTCCTTGATTTCCTCTGTTGAGATTTTCGGGGTACATATCTCTCTTGGCGAATCTGGACGTAGGGCAGCCCTACCTCTGAAGGGCGAGATTTTTTTGCGTCGCCGATTGCTCTCCTCGAACCCTCTAGTAGAGGACAACAGCCACGCCAAATGTCCCTTGCGCCCCTCTTCTCTAGGTCGAGTACGAGTTGCACCTACAAGCAGCAGCATCTGCGTAAGTTTCCTCGATCGGCGAAACGATTTTTATTGTAGATATATTGGTTCGAGTACTCGTAATTGGCGCCTTTCATACAGCAGTACCTGCACCGAACGAGTACGACATCCCTCAGGGATCTACTTATTTGACTTTTTCGTGGCGAGTGTCGCGGCATGCCTGTCTTTTTCGCGGCACGTGTCGCGGCATGCCGCGGCGTGTCGCGGCAACTGTCGCGGCATGTCGCGACATGCGGCCAC